>PYAF01000353.1:586312-622439 GCA_007407185.1 Glycine tomentella
GCATTAAATTTTATGTTCTAGAAAAATATTATATAACTTAAATTTTTATATCATTTTTTTCTATATAATATATAGCTTAATGCAATTACAAACATTAAATAAAAAATTATATAAGATATAAAAAAATTTAAGTTATACACTAATTTGTTGTTATCTAGCTATATTATATTTTATGACAACATCTAGCATAGTCCATTAAGTTAAGAATATTTCTGAGAGATGTTTGATGAGTTTATAAGGATAAGAAATTATTTTTTTAGAAAAAATTATGAATTAGAGAATATTTAAATGATTTGAGAATTCATTTAAAAAAAAGATAAATTTCTAATATAAGATACTCTTTTTTAAATTTCTTATTTTTCAAACATCACTAACAAATGAAATTTTTTAGAGATTTTTATAATTTTTTCCATTAGAGCAAAATCTTGTAAAATTTCTTATTATTAGTGACAAGGTAGAAATAAAAAAAAATTAAATAAAAGAATCTAGAAAATCCATATAAACATTTTCCTTATAGATGCTGTAAGTAATCTTCGGGTGGATCAATTTTATGAAGGTCCACATAATAGTATCATACATCTCATACACTGGAATATGCTCATTTCCCTAATTTGGTCCCTTTAGAGCACCAGCAGCTGCAATGGGTCCACCACCTCCACCACCATCCACAGCGAATTCACACTCACTCCCCGTCGTTCCCTCACTTGAAACCCTATCACATTGCACCACCGCACCACCTAGTGCTTCATCTTTCCCATCGCTAACAACGCCTCTGACAAACTCACCAGCGCTATTGCGCTAACAAACTCACCCCCTCCTAGATTTGACAGCAAGATCTTGAACCTGACTCTACTTACTCCCTTTTAGATTCTACTGCAAGATCTCAAACCTAATCCACCATCTTGAGACTTGGATGCGGATCCAGAAGCGAAACCAGATCTATAAGCTCAAACTGTTGTTGTTATGAACTCGAAACATGTACGAGCTCAGACTGTTGATGCTATAAACTAGAGATACGAGCTCAAATTGTTGTCGTTGTGGACTCGATCGAGACGTGTTTCTCATTCCAGTAACACTTGTTATGGGTAGTACATACAATATCATTTCTATTGGGATTCGTGGTTTATTTGTTTGATACAAGGTTCCCTTTTACTGATTTTGGGGTGTTGCTTCTCCATCTCACAATATTGTGGTGGTTGTACAAGTTATTTGAATCTTGTTATACTTGAATTTTGTTAAAATTTAGTTTTAGATTATGAAGATAGATTTATTTTCTCATAAACATTGAGGAAACTACGAGATCTATGGTTTCAACATGTTTTAATTTCGGATACTATCACGTTCGATTGAGTTCACAGTAGTGTCGTTTTTGACAGGCCAAACAATGGCCTTATTGATGAAGAAATAATTCAATGCACCAACAAAGCTCAGATGAATCCATTAGGGGATAAAAATGGTCCACCAAACACTTATTAACTTATTGGACCATATCCTCATATTTTATATTTCATGTGTCCGATATAATTGATTAATTTATGTTTATTAAGAAAGTTAATTAATTTAGATATTAATATTAAATTTATAATATTTTTCAAATTTATCATTAACTTTATTATGAAATTATTCATCTTTTCCAATCTTTATAGCAGAGAAATAAATAATTCAGAATATTTAAGTCAAAAAATAATTAATGTAAAAAAAAAGAGAAATAAAATCTTATAATAAGAATAAAAAAATTGTTGATTGTGTTTTATAAATAAAAATGAATATAGTGTATAACATGAAGTAGGAATTATGTACTTTCATATATAGTAAATGTCTGATATTATATAATTAAGGAGGTAGTGTCTTATACATTTGTAATTATAAACTAACCGTCTGGAGAATGAAAAGACAAAGGTTATCTATTGAAAATATATGATTTTATGATGCAACCCAATCATTGGAGTTAAGCACGAAGTGAGCTGGCGACTAACACCTGATTAAGCAAGCTACATATAAGACCATTTAATTGCATCTGAATTTTTTTTAACTATATATAACTAGATGTTTTCCCCTCAGACTGTTTGGTATAAGATTGTAGAATTTAATAATTTATTATCAAATAGTAATATAATATAATTAAACTATATATAAAATTAAGAAAGTTCACCATAACAGCAATGCTGAGAGTAATAATGAATTTTGTAGATGAAGAGTTTCAATAATAATATCATATAGTAAATACTAAAAAATTGATAGACAATGTTTACAATGATGATGATTCATGTATCGAAATGATGCATAGGATGTCATGTATGACATGACAGTAAAATGTTGAAGAAGTGTATTATTGGTAGGAATCAGTAGGACAAGAACAGGCCAACAACCCACGTGGCCAGTCCCCATCACTCAATAACACCATAGAAAAAGCGAGTCAGCCTTTTATTCAAGTATACATGTTTAGTTTATGTCTATTATTAAGATATATTAATGATAAATAATTAATTTCTTACATTACTTTATAAATAAATATTGAATAGTTAATAATATATTTTTATGTTAAAATTATGTACATACCCAGTTAGTATATATAAAAGTTTAAAATATGTTTTTAACTTTTATATCTTTCACTTTTAAAATAATTTTATCCCATCATCCAAAAACAATAATTTTATGCTGATCATATTCTATAAAAAAATAAAAATACAACTTCATCTGGTTGGATTTAGTTAAAAGGATTACTTTCTTATAAAGTGATAGATCACATTTTAAATATTTGCTTTTAGCGAAAATTATTTTAATGTTTAATATGTCTCAAACAAAATTATTTTCAAGTATATTGATTAAGAAACTTAAAATAATTTTTTTTATTAAAAGTTAAAAAATTATGTTGTTCATAATTTTTTTCTGTTCTTTTATAACTTAAACTAAATATTTTTTAAGAAATTTCAAGTAAACCATCATTTGACATTTATGTTCAAGTTAAAAAATTATTTTCAAGTATATTGATTAAGAAACTTAAAATAATTTTTGGGTCTATCCATTTATCTGTGTTTTTAAGAAAATACCTTTTAATTATAAAAGAAAAAAATATTAACTTTTGGAAGAAAAAAAATTTACTAAATTTTAATTGAAAGGAACCTTAATATTCCATAAAGCAAGTGAGAACAGATATGAATAGGACCGACCAAGCTTCTGGTAACTATTATTAATAACTGCGGGACCCTGTGGTTTGTTCATATTCTGTTCCCACCTCCCTTCACTGTGCTGTGCTCTTTATTTAATTTTGACGTTTTTTCCACCCCAAAAAATGAAATCCAAATGCTTCTGGCAAGCACGACCTGCTGCACTTGCACATATATCCTCATCGTATTGCTTTTCCTTTTTGGGTATTTTTATTGTACATACATATGCTGCTCAATTGTTCATACACCATCTTTCTTGTTCAGAAATATGGTCCTCACAGAATAAAGAAAGAAAAAAGAATTGTTATAATAAGTTTTTTCATGTTTATAATCATTATTTTTTTTTTTAAGGTTATAAAGAGGTTTCCCTGTGTTGTGTAAGTAAACCATCATTTGACATTTAAATGCCAATTTTTGATATATAAAAAAATGTCATTTCTAAATTAATTATGTAGAAAAATATGAAGCCATTTTGGTAAAACATTCACCGATAACATTGTAATTATAAACAGTTTTTTTCTTTACATGTATTTATCCCTTTTTTGATTAATTATAATAATCATAATTTTTTATATAAAAAAATGATGTTATGTTCTCTTGTATCATCTTAATAATTTTCTTACTATTTTATAAAAAAAAATTATTGACAAAAAGGTTTTAAACTATTTATTAGATTAAGGGAGTATAGTTTAATTGGTTGAGAATGTGCATAATTGTAAATCTATTTTATATTATTTTTTATTCTCATGAATTTAAAAAAACTATTTTCAAGATTTAAGGAATTTTGTTAATTTAACTAGCGAAATCAATTTTGTCAACAGTTTTTTCAGAATTGTTTTTAAAATGATTAAAACCTCACTCGCTTAATCTCTTTCCATCTGTTACCTAATTAATGAACTTATTGTGACATTTTAAATTTTGTATAAAGCGACAAAGTGAATAATAGAGATAATTCAAGATAGTAATCTTTCGTTATCTCCATGAGAAAAAGAGTTTAAAATATTTCTCCCTCCATTCATCGATAACATTGTAAATATACTCTGTTTTTTTTTTTCTTTATGCATATTTATCCCTTTTAGATCAATTAAATATGTTTTTACAAAAAGTATTCATACAAAGTAAAATAATTACTTAAATATGTTTTTAGTTCTATAAATATAAACATTTTTGTTTTTATCCTTCAAACTTAAATCTACTTTTTTTAAATCAAAAAAATATATTATATGTATCCCAAATGATCCGATGGCTCAAAATGAGAACTTCAAACTCCAAGTTCTTCTGTTCGAACGCCACATATTAGTCCACGGCAATCCCCTAATAATTTCCTTGATGGTTTTATAAAAAGTATTAAATAAAAACGTTGAGCAATTCACAAGAATTAAGAATTTTTGTTAATTTAACTAATGAAAATAACTTTGTCAACATTTTGTGTAATATTTTCATATTTGCTTTTAAAATTAGACAGATATTAATCAGTGTTCTAATATTGGTTAAAAATTAAAAAATACATATTTTATTGAAATACACAAAATTATATTATCTATTATTCTTTTTATGTTCTATAATAATTTCTACAACAAATATTTTTTCTCTTTAATTTCTTAGTTTTTAAGGATATTGATCGGCAAGATGCTTTAAAATTATTAAAACATTATTTTCTAAATCTCGTTCCAGCTGGCACCTAATTAATTTACTCATTATGACATTTTGAATTTTATAGAGCGAAAGTTAAGGAGAATGATAAAATATTAGTACTACAAGTTACCACATTTATGTTTAATGGCTAAAAAAAATTAAACACTTAAGACTATTATGTTTAAGAAATAAACACAATTACTCTAAAAGAGAATAGAATAGTATTCTAAAAAGATAGTTATTGACTTTTCAAAATGTTATTATGGGAAATAAGGATGAAAATGGGTGAGGGATTTTTGGTTGGACATGTTTAAAATTTTATCTAACATGACTTGTTTATTATATAAGTAAGTCTCAAACTTTTAAAAAATCTATTTAAATAAAAAGATAAAGTTTAAGTTAAAAAAAAACTTGTTAGATCAATTAAGCTGATATATTTAATATATATATATATATATATATATTTTAAAATTTAAAAAAAGTAATATAGTTATTTTTATAACATTTTAGTATTTGATAATAAAATTAAATCATCGAATAAAATTTATGATATTTTTGAAGTGGATAAACAACTACACGTTAGTTTGACCATGTGAAATGTGTTCACACCACAGGAAGATGAACACGTGTTTCGATCCCCACCGCGTGGAGAATACCATGTGATTCAAGTGTTTCAATTAAATAACCTACTTTACTTGATAACGTCAGCCATGATGCGATTCAAATTATTGATCGTGTTTTACTATGGACATACACAAAAGTAAAACTAAAGGCACCATCATAACATATTAATTATCATCCAACGGTTTTGAATTTTGATAGTAAATAAGAAAATGGATGAAATTGAACGGTAAATTACTTCATATCGATTTTGGCACAATTGATTAGATACTGAAGAAAACATCTTTTCTTTATGTTGGAATAGAAGAAGAAAAAATGAATACATTACAAGATTACATTTTTAACATAACGTCCGCGTTGCAATCTTGCAACACACTACATTCACAATGGTCTGAAATAAAAGAGGTGTTTGCCAAGTTTGAGTGCAAACTTGTGGCATCCAAACTAATATACAGTGACTAAAAAAATAGTTTATATCACTTCATAGCATAATATCAATCATAGCAGAACAAGATATAGACATGAGCCGCACTTGAATGCTTTGCGTTCCTAGTAATGATTTTCAGTCTGAACAAGAAGGCTTTGAGCATCAGGGTTCTTGCCCCAAGCTCTCTCCTTCCATAACAGCTCCACTTCATCAAATGCCAATCCCTTGGTTTCAGGAACATAGACAACCACAAACATAAACGCAAGCATGGCTATAATAGCAATAATTAAGAAAGTAGGGCCAGTGCCTACAGCTGCAGCAACCGACAGAAATGACTGTGCCACAATGAGATTTGAGATCCAATTCACAGTAGCAGACATGCCTCCACATATTCCTCGGTATTCTTCAGGGTATACTTCTGAGTTAACTGTCCAAGGCACAGGTCCCATCCCTGGGGAGAAGAAAGCAATGTACAGGGCCAAACCAAGAATCGCAAGCCATCCATACAAACCACTTTCAGATGATTGGTTAAAAAATGACAAAGCCAAAATGATCAGAGATGCTATTACCCCCCCTAAGCTATATAGGGCCAATTTTCTCCGCCCTGCATGGTCAATAAGGTAAATGCCAAGAATTGTTCCAACAGCATTCATGCCGGCAACTATGAGAGAGAGGAGAAGAGCCAACTCATTAGATTGAAAGCCAGCCATTTGGACAATTGTTGGGCTGTAGTACATTACTGTGTTTATCCCTGTGAATTGCTGAAAAGCCTGTACAACCATGGGATGATATAAGAACACATTTCATTTTGCATGTGACCAAATAGTTTAAACATTTTGTATGTTCAAAAAATACAGAACATAATCCCTCAATATGTTTCAAATTTGAGTTATGGCTTGATCACTGATATATTGTATTCAAAACTGCCAGCAAGCAAAGAATAATGCAACCACAAAGATGACACGTGATATTTTCTCTCACATCAAACAAACCATACATCACAGATCATACAATTCATGCAATGAGACTGAAGATTTCATTTTATCAGTCACACAGGACAATAAGCTGAAAGCTGAACATTTAGCATTTAAGAAAGAAAAAAAGTTTATTGTGTTAAACCGATCTCAATCTGAGCTCAAACAAATGAAAGTTATGAAACAAGTCAGTCCTTTCAGGTATAACATCGCTTATCAGTCCAGACACTTCTGTTTACAGCAAATATGAAATGTTGAAACAAGCCACTAAAGCATTTAGTTTGCTTTCCTAACAATATAAAATGTTGAAAGCATTGTCATTTATTTTTTCATTTTCTGTTTTTGCTATATTGGGAAATATTACTAAAAAAGAGAGTTTAAGTTTTGTATGCAGCATACCTCAAATATAATTCAAGCAAAAACCAACTTGGAAAAAGAAAGGACCGTACTAGATTCAGGCTACTCACTAACGTAGTCACAAGACTCTTATGCCTATCAACCTTTTAACAGCAAGGGGCATTCACGAAGGTCCTTCTAATATGAGAAAAGTTATGTTTTGCAACAACATTGCCTCTAACTAAGTATAAACCTTTTCTTACCTGCAGCCCGGCTCCAGCAAGGAATGCAAGTCTAATTTCTTTTGATTTAAAAACATCCCAATATCTAATGACATCCCTTCTTTGGCAGTCTTTCTCTGACTGAGTTGTAAGTAGATTAACTTCATCCTCTAAACGAGCAAAGTCGTAGATCTTAGCTAGCACAGTAATGGCTTCCTCTTTCCTATTCTGCACGAGAGAAAAGAGTTATATTAAGAAATAGCTTTCAGACTTAAACATAAAACAATTATACAACCTTTATAAAGAGCCATCTGGGGGATTCAGGCAGTAAGAGCATAAGGAAAAACTGAACTACTGCAGGCACACCTGAAATTCCCAACATCCACCGCCACGTCCCAGGGACCTGCTTGATTAAGAATATGGGTAATCACTGAAATAATACCCTCAACTTTGAAACTGGAACATGATAACATTTCTCCTCATAATGACCTCTGCTTTGCCTATTTTCTTTTTCTTAAATCTTTATATTGAGGGGGTTAGAGATGTTCACCACTTCAAGTGTTGAATTGTTGATTCTATTAGAAAATGGACGTGGGCAATAAAAAGAAACACTAATCATGTGAAATTGGAGCAAAAGGAGAAGTGATGAATTTCAAACCACAGGTGGAACAATGAAGACATGCACACCCACTTGGAAGAAACTGAATTCTACCTTTAATGGAGCAGACTTGTTTAATGGGATACAAAACAATGTTGGATAATTGATATTATTGCTGTTTAATGAAAAGTGATGAAAAAGCAAAGCACGGAAAAAAAACCTGTGTGAAAGCAAGATTTATGAGATAGGAAAGAAATTGTCCACCAGTTATCATAAGCACATTTGTGCTTACTAATGCTCCCCTTATTTCTGATGGTGATGATTCTGCAATATACACAGGAGCAGTAACAGAAGCTATACCCACACCCAAACCAACCAAAACACGGCCAATTATGAGAATATAAGGATCTGGTGCAGCAGCCATTACAATTGCTCCCAGAGTAAAGATAACATCTGCAATGAGGGTTGCCTTCTTTCTCCCACAAACGTCATTAATCCAACCACCTGCTGCTGCCCCAACAATTGCACCAGCCACTGCCATGCTGACAATTGTTTCCTGCAATTCATAATTAGAAAGAGCCAACGAGAAAAAAATTATTTTGGGTAAAATACAAATTAGCCTGCTGTTGTTTCACCCATTTTAAGTTTCTGTTAGATTTCATCTTAAAACCAATTGGCATTGAGTGAAGTTGCCCAACAGATATATAAGTTGCACCATGGGAACTGAGGCAGACAATGTGAGATTTCCTAACACCCCTCTCCACAGATGCCTGCCAGAATAGGCAAATGATCAAGCTGGACTATAAGTTTTGATACCAGGTTAGATTTCATCTTAAAACCAATTGGCATTAAGTGAATTTGCCCAACAGATATATAAGTTGAACCCTGAGAACTGAGGCAGGCAACGTGGGACTTCCTAACAGTTTCATATGTAAATTTCATTCTGTGACACATAACCACCCTAAAGCTTAGTTCAGAATGAAAACTTCATGTTTTGTCAACTTTAATGCTCCTTGCTGACATGAACACCAGGTGAGACCATCCTTCTTCTCCAAACCCACCATTGTTGCAGCAAGCTGAGGTCCCAAAGCTGGCTTATTATTTGGGTGCCCAAGTCATCTTTTTCAATGGATAGCAGCAGTAACTATAAGAAACCAGTACCATCCTCTTCAACTATATTCCTATCAAATGTCAGCAGAAATAGCAGCAGCACTAACAGAGAGCAGAGAACTGACTCAAGCCTTATCCTTAGCTCTCAATCTGAATTACCATTTAATTCAACTCTGACATACCCAAGGATGGATGTAGTTGATAGGTTAGGGGTGGAGGGGAACAAATGAAATATTTTGAAGCATTTTTTTACTTTTTATACTAATAAATTATAAGAAATAGCAAAAGTATGAAACATGATCACATTCACAAAATATGACAATTAATATTGGTCACCTATTAAATTCATATTCAAGTGTATGGAAAGATAAAAACCAATTGAGCCTTTTTATTTGTCAAAGTCCACATGGAAGGCATCCCCTAGTTAGAAAGTTGAATATATTGGCACACTGCAGCCAAAGACCCTTCTTATTTGCCAAATTCTACATTTTACTTGATTAAATTCTTCCCTTCAATTTATTTACTTTTAAGGACAAGGAGTCAAGGAGCATGACAAAAATAAGCAATGGAAGAGTAATAAAAAAAAGTTGTATTTAGTAGTGCTCCTTCAGTTCCTTTCTTTGGAGAGAGATTATGAAAGTAAAAAAGGAAAAATAATGAATCATAGAATCATGTGATTCATATTGGTGATAATGAATGACACTAATTCATCCATGTATTGCACCATTCAAAGTCATTTACAATTCACCACATGATACAAATAATAGGCTAGCTAATTTGAATTGAATTGTACAATTCAGATAAAAAAGTCATAAAATTCTAGCAACAATGACAACAACAAAATCCTTATCTCAGTAGGTGAAGTCGGCTGCATGAATCACACAATGCCATTTGACTTGTTAAAGACCAAATTTTCAAAGATACAATTCACTATGAGATCCTTCTTAAGAATTTCCTCCAACATCCTTCTTGAACTCCTTATCCCCCTCTTTGCAAGACTAAAAACCATGCAAGTTACTCTCCTCGCTAGTGTTTCCAAAGCCTTTAGAATTAATAAATACAAAAATCCTAGCATTCAAGTCTAGTTTCCATGATTTCTAATGGTGAATTTCATAAATATTGATTACAAAAGCCAGGGGAGACCTTTCTTTTCTTTTCTTTTATAAGTCTATGCGGAGGGAGCAACAAAAGTGACTCCATTGTAGTTTGGTTTTATATGACTTGAAAAATCCCAACCCTAGTCCTCATGGGTAATGTTTTATTGTTAGGAGTACAAGGAAGATACAAATTTCACAGATTGATGTTCTTATATATTGTTCAACGGATACGTTATTGTTCTTGTGGAAGGAACCAAGAAACTCACTGTACAAGCACAAGCACAAGTGGCACTAGCCAGTAGAAAAGAAGAATCAAACCTCACCACTACCAACCGTGGTTAATTTTGTTTGGATTGAATGGTGAAATGTGAAAAGTTGGTGGTTAAAGAGTTGGGTGAAAGCATGGGGGAAGATTGAGAATGAGGAGAAAAGTATTGGCATTGTACCTGGAGAAAATTACTGTGACTGACCTCCGGAAAATCATCTTTGATATAGAGAAGGGCTCCTGATATAACACCTGGAATGGAAAGGAATAAAACATGAATTTGAAGAGAAGAAAAAAAGAAATCCATAGAAGTAGGTAGGGTAGCAGAATACCAGTGTCGTAGCCAAAGAGCAAACCACCAATGCTAGCGACAGCAGTGAAGCCCATAATGTAAGGGTTTTGAAAGGCAGAGACTTTCCTCTCTGGGTATATGTCCAGATACCCAGAGCTTCCCGGAATGGAGTAGTGGGTGGTGATCGTCATGAACGTTGACCCGGGTCAGCTGAGAACGATGATTGATATGAGGCGAGGTTGAAACACATCCATTCGTTGCATGCTCTTGCTTGCTCCACAACGCATCGCATAATAATTTTTTTTTAATAGAGGCTTCGCTTCGTTGCGTGCTTATCATCTGACTCATGCACGCTTATAAACTGATATCAGCAATCTATTTACTCTCCAATTATTAAGTAAAATCTGCTGTCTATATGTATATAAATAAAAAGGTGTATCAAAAGTACACGCTTTTTCTATTAAAAAAAAATCCTTATATTGGATCAAAGACACTTACTGAACGAAGTGCAAGTGTATAACTCCATGAATAAAATAAATAAATAAAATCTTTATCAAATCTCCTTTCTTTTTTTGTTTTATATTAAATTATACTATAATTGATAAAAATAAGTGTTATGAGAATTTTGTTTCTTAAATAAAAACATCACAATTCAAATAATCAATTTTTTTAAAACATATTATTCATACAAAATATTGATCGATTTTATCAATAACTAATTATCGTAAAAAAATATAGTTAACTATATTTAGTAAAATATATATCCTCTCAAATACTAAAAGATGTCCCGTAGAAATACACACAATGTGATAGATGGTTTAAAAAAATTCATATAATAATCCCCTCCTGTGTGTTTCTTTTCTATTAGAAATTTTTTAAACGATATGGCATACACCTTTTGGTATGATTTTTTTTTTTCTTTTATAAGATTCAAACTTAGGATTTTATTAAAATTATATATATATAAGTTTATATCAAATGCACAGATATTTGATAGAGAAAAAAAATACATGTGAGATGCAAGACTTCTCCCCTCTTCAATCAATAAAACAACTTTAATCTTTTAGACTTTATTTTCTATTTTATCTTAATTTTTTTTCTATCTTTCTCCTTAACACATTATCTTATTTTATTTACTCTCTCTTCCCAAATCTGCATACAGCCATGCTGGCCCATACACCAATATTAGGCTGTTAAATGATTTTTTTTCCATTTTGAAATGGGAGAGAGAGCCCACTTGATCAACTTGCAGACTAAGTCAATAAAATACCACAATATGAATAAAATATAATAATATATTAGAATGTGCAAAAATTCCATACCTAACTAACCTAATGAAGATTTTTCTTCATTTATAAGCGTTGGGTATTATATTTTTTCTTTGACATCGCATTCAGCACTATTTGTTTTTTTTGTGTAAACGGCATTATTCGTTAATGATCTATTGTTTTGTAGTGAAAAATTACAATAACTAATCAAGTTTTTTTTGTGTGGACAGAATAAGCTGTATCCAATTTTAGAAATAATATATATATATATATATATATTAAAAAATTAAATATGTATTAATATATTTTAATATAAATGGGATTTTATTCACAAAAAAGAACGTCAATACTGTGCATAACGAATCATACCTATGATCCTCAAAGCAAATTAGACCTGCTTGTTTAGACGAAAAGTAGATGATTCATAATTTATAAAGAATGTTCCCTATAAGTTTGACAATAAGTTACTAACATATATATTTTTTCCCTTTTGAAGCAATTTTATTCAAAGCACTGCACTCTAACCATGGACAGTTCACTTAAGAAAAAATCTGAACCTTTTTCTTTTTAAAAGGCAATTTATATATTATTAGAACAATTAATAACAGCACAAGATGTGCAAAACTGAGCCCAAAAAGTCTTAACAAATATATGACAGGAAACAGATACAGGCATCCACTTTATTCCCAATATGTCTCCATATACTAATTCTATATTCCCACAAAACACCCCGTGACTTTTTCGGCTAGATCGCACTCTCATTTTCTAGAGTTACACGAGCATTTAACAATCAAAGAATCGACGTGAAAAAGTTAAGGTTATGTTTGGATTAGTTTTTTCATCAACACTTATATCAGAAAAATTTTAATTATCTTTTTTTGGAAAATGAAAATGAAAATGAGATGGAAGAGAAATTGAATATACGATAATAATACCCCGCGGCGTTGGCATATGCAAATATCCCAATAAAATCGTGGGATAATTAATGTGTATACATGGAATGAAATATGCTGTAGTTAATTAAGAAATGGCGAAACATGGTACTGGATCAAATTGAGTCCTACGGGCTAAGGTTTATTATGTCTTCCTTCTTCAGCAAGAAGGTTTCGTGAGTCAATGTTGTTGCCCCAAGCTCTCTCCTTCCATATGAGTTCTACTTCATCGAAGGTCAATCCTTTGGTCTCTGGAACATATAAAAGCACAAATAGAAAGGCAAGCACTGAAATACCGGCAAGAATCAAGAAAGTGGAACCTATCCCTAAAGCTTCAGCAATGGAAAGAAAGCTCTGAGACACGATCAGATTTGAAACCCAACACACAGTAGCTGACATGCCCCCACAAATTCCTCTATATTCCTCAGGATATATCTCTGAGTTCACAGTCCATGGCACAGGTCCCATTCCAGGAGAGAAAAAAGCAATGTATAGGACTAAACCCAACACTGCAAGCCATCCATATAATTCATTTGTTGATGATTGGTTCAAAAATGAGACAGACAAGACGACCAAAGATGCAAATACTCCTCCTAAGCTAGAAAGGGCTAACATTTTGCGGCCAGCATGATCAATTAGGTAAATGCCAAGAATTGTTCCAACAGCATTCATGCCAGCAACTATGAGGGACAGCAGAAGAGCCAACTCATTTGATTTGAAGCCAGCCATTTGGACAATCGTAGGGCTGTAGTACATCACTGTGTTTATTCCAGTGAACTGCTGGAAAGCCTGCACAAACATATCATGTTACAACATAGTATTTCACTCATCAAGCAAGCAATTAAAATGAATTCTAACATTACAAAAATTGAAGTAAGTTGTACAACCAAGAGTGTAAACACCGGGAGAATTTTCACCAATAGGCCGCCCAACAAACAACACAAATGAACTTGACATCACAAATTAACCCAAAAACTTAAGATTCAGAATTATGGATATTTTCTTTCACTTATATGTTATTCAATTTTTCTATTTCTAACTAAAGTGTGACTTCACCTTACAATTATACTTGGAACAAAGAGTACCTGCAGGCCAGCTCCAACAAGTAATGCAAGTTTGATTTCTTTAGTTTTAAAAACATCACCGAATTTGATATTGTTTCTTCGTTGGCGGTCTTGGTCAGACTGAGTGGTTAGAAAATCAACTTCATCCTCTAAGCGAGCAAAGTCATAGATCTTAGAGAGGACATCAACAGCTTCATTTTTCCTATTCTTAATGAAGAGCCACCTTGGGGATTCGGGGAGGAAAAGCATGAGAACAAACTGAACAATTGCGGGGACGGCGGAGACACCGAGCATCCATCGCCAGGTGCCGGAGACACGGGTAAAAGCAAGGTTAACGATGTAGGAAAGGAACTGGCCAGCAGTGATCATGAGAACATTAGTGCTGACTAATGATCCTCTGATTTCGGATGGAGATGCTTCTGCAATGTAGACAGGAGAGGTAACAGAGGCAACACCCACACCCAAACCAACAAGAAAACGTCCCAGAATCAGAAGAGAAGGGTCTGGTGCAGCTGCCATCCCAATTGCTCCCATAATAAATATCACATCAGCAATCAGAGTCGCCTTCTTTCGTCCATAAGCATCATTCATCCATCCTCCTCCTGCTGCTCCAACTATTGCACCAGCAATTGCCATGCTCACTATTGTTTCCTGCCATCATACCATTCCCATCATGCATAATGCATCAAATGCAACACAATTAAAAAGAATCATTCATTCTACTCTACCTGAAGTAAATTACTTTGTCTAACCCCTTCAAAATCATCCTTAATATATAGAAGGGCTCCTGATATCACACCTGTCGTACGTCAAGAAGACAAAATTCAAGTTAAGAATAATAATACACATGCATGATTGGAACATTTTCAAAATATTCCAGGATCGTGGATTTATGTTTATGTTATGTTATGTACTCAATGCTCATCCTCTCCATTAATTCATCAATCGACTAAACACAATTCAGCAAACCACTAAACTTTCAAAAATATTGTCTCTAAAGGAGGAGACACGTGCAAAAAAAAACCTTTCGTTTTAAGATTTATTTTTATGCACAATAAAATTTTAAATCCTCTGGTCTAAACTTTTTTTTTTTTCATCAAATTCTAACTATTTAAACTCTACATTAATTATTATTTATTTTTTATAGAAATTTAATTAGAATAAACTTTTTTACACAATCATCTAATTGTAGATTGTCATGTAATTCAAAATTGTTGAATTTTATAATAAATTTTAAAACTCACATTTAAAGTAATTTTTAATCAGTTAAGAATACATTTTTTTTATAACGAGTATCAAGATCAAACTCATTTACTTATATATATAATACTGGTTAGCTGGTATCAAGTAGTGCGGCTATATATAAAATTAAGCCCAAGTGCCCAAGTATATATGATGAACTTCTTATATTGGATCGGGGACTATTTTAAAACTGACAAGAACATATCAATCTTAGGATGTAAAAGATAAATAAATATATAGACAAGATTGATTTATTCATAGAAGAAAAAGAAGAAGGCAAATGAATTAATTAAAAACCTGTGTCGTAGCCAAAAAGCATGCCACCAATGCCAGCAACAGCAGTGAGTCCGAGAATATAAGGATTCTTAAAAAATGACATTTTGCGGTCAGGAAACAAATCCAAATACCCTGAGCTTCCTGGCGTCGATTGTATAGTGGTCATCGTCATTCGATTATGCAATAACCAAATTATTAATTCAATGGGCCATTAAACCATCAGCAACCAGGAATGTGTACTGTTTCCTCAGCCATCAAACTTTAAGACATGCATAGGAGGATCCTTACCATTTAAAGACACCATCGCTCCCAATATCTTTCTATGTGTAACGTCTTTTTCTTATTTATTTATTGACTTCCCATTTTTAAGCTTTATGATAGTTAAATAATTTTCTATATAAATAAGTTCAAAAATGATTTTCTTATTCTTATTGAACCTTAAAATAACTTTTGAAGAAAAAAAAAATCCAATTTTATAAAAATATCTTTAAAACTTTTTCCTAATTATCCTAGGTCTCCAATCATAATTTTAACACTTGTTTTTTGTCATTTGAAAATTGTAATGTAATCATAATTTTAACACTTGTTTTGTTATTTGAAAGTTTAAGTAAAGAAAACTGTCTCCACCCTCTGCCTGTAATTATGGACAACTTAATCAATTCTTTAGGCATTATAATTTCAGTTTATCATCCTAAAAAATGCCATGAATTTTCTAGATCCTTAGAAACAGGCACCGCGAACTCACAGATTTGACTGTATTTTATGGTACAAATCGGCATCCAAAAGCTGGGAAAGATAAGATTACAACAAAATTATTGGCTGTCGTTTTCTGAAAATATTTATTATTTGTTATTTCACACTCATCATAATATTAGATGTAACAAACGTGGACTACCGTGTCCTATTTTACAGTTTCAGCATCCAGGATCCATGTTTTATCATGTACATGCTGTCGGAAAATATCTCCTGGGCGATTACTAATTATAAAATACAAATATTTAATAAACGATCATTTTATTAATAATAAGTGAAGTATAAAATACAAATATTTAATGATAATAATAAGTGTATGTAACTCCAGAAAATTACAAATCAGTACATGAATTCAGGCCTGTAAGTATTGTGGCCAGTGTTAAAAAAAGGGGCCGCACAACCTGGACTGGATGGCCATAAATATTATTTACTTCATTGCATTAATACATTTTACCTTCCCAACAGAGCATTCTCTCAATCAATTATGGAACCTTCTGGTTCTGGACATAAATCTCACCCACTATTGGCAACAGCTAGAGAATATTCAGTAACAAGGAAAAAAAAAGTGAGATGCCAATTAGGAGTGATAACCAAATGTTGTAATCTCAAACCATTTTTCTTGTGAACTACAAGGTTATATGAAAATTTTTTGTTTCCCTATACTTTCGGTTAAAAGCTAACTTTAAAAACATGATGAATCCTTTAAAAGAATGGACTAAATCTACTTTTTTTAATGTTTGAGGACCATTTATCAGTGTGAAAATATAGAAACCTTAACCACATATGACGAGAGTATAAGAATTAAAAACACATTTTTTCCAAGTTATACAAATTCAGATAGATGAAAAAATTCTAGCTACAAAACAAAACATTCAAATTTATCGCATCGCAGCAATTTTGTAGAAAATAATCTAAATCCCTTCAACTGTGTTACAATGAACAATATTATCACATTAGTAGTAATAAACAAAAAAAAGTACCCTTGTCATGTCACCAATTCAGTTTCTGAATTATACTTACTGAAACACTAATATCAGTAATATGAAAACTACAACACAGTAAAATTGCAAGAGTGAAAAACCTATGACAAATGATTCTGGTGCCAGATCCATGAAAATTAATGACACTATTTACCATCCATCAGTCTCTTGGGCGCGCAAGCCAAAGAGAGCTAAGGGCACGCAGCCTAGAAAAGTAGTCATGTATTGCAAGTAGTGCACGAGCCGATTGCCGAGTTGTCAATATGCGGTGAATTTGTTGCAACGTCTGCTGGCGCAAATTGTCAGCCTTTCAAATGATCACCACAAAAATGAACAGAGCCAAGTTATTTTAGTAGTGATGTTTGTTATCAATAATCTTCCATGAAATGCTGTATGAAAGAGCATTTTCTTTGAGAAAAATGAACTAAACTGATCGTGCACATGTGAGTAAGAAAAGTTTACCTGCTTAATGAACCCCTCAAGTGTCCCTAGTTTACCCATGGCCATAGCCATTTGACCCATGTAATTTGCCACATTGCCTGATGAACCAGAGGAGCCAAGTGATCCAGTGGATAATGTCTCAGAAAGGGACTGTTGCAATGCTTCCATGCCCTGAGACAATGCATCTTCGGCCTGTTGGGAAGATTGCTGCAAGTTGGTAATACCCACTAACTGTTGCTCTGTCAGAGGTTCCAACTGATTTACCAGGAGCTGCAACCAAATTCATGCCACTCAAGTCAAGGGTCAAACTACTAACTGCCTCTAGGCCTCACAAATAAAAATTCAGTTTATCACAAATTCACAATAATCATGAGAGAAACAGGTATTTAGGAAGTTCTAAGACAGATATAAACCATGTATATGCATTATCATGTAAAAATGTCATAATATTGTTTTGAAATTATAGGAAGGAGATATAAAAGCAGAGAAGAGAGAAATAGGAATCTGAATGATACTAATATGATGTGATGGTATGGTTATTCATAGAGTAACTTAACAAACATATTTAGACTAATATTCTAGCAAGTACAAGTGTAATACAATTACTATTAAAAGTCCTAATATGATAAAACTCCTAGCACAATAATAAGAATCCTAAATCCAACATTCTAAATTATTGATCAACCAGCAATATCAGTAAGCAACTATAAATGTAGATGCAATGTGGGTACGATTTCTTCTCTTTTACAGAACTCAGATTAAAACAAGTTGGGTATCTTATAATTATCCCAAAATCTGCAAGAGATTTATTACTTTGTATGTTACCAAGTAAAACTACTTTTTAGAAAAGTCACAATATCTTTCAACAAACCATGCGAACAGCAAACTGAAGGGTCACAAATCAGCTCACCTTGAGGAGTTCAGATGACCGAAAACCACCCAGCCATAGAAAACACCTCTCTGCTGGTGTCTTCCACATTCCAGACAACAAATGGAAGACATCAGCCTTAGCTGCATCGGCCTTCAGCCTAAATATCTCATCATAATGTGCCATTATACCATCTATAATCATGCGAAGTTCTGTATCACCTGCATGGGAATTTACAGCTGCTCTTAGCTCATTAATTTGTCGATTCTGCTCTTCCAGCCATCTTGCATATTCTACATCAAATGCCATAGCCCCTATAAAACAACATAGTTTTTTATTATCTCATGTCACAGGAGAAATGAAAACATTCCTGAAATAGTTTGGTATAACACAACAGACAAATAATACCACTACTTTTTATGGTCATTGATATTAAAACTTGTGGAATGAATAAAATATTTAAGAAAGAAGGATACCATTTCCACTCATTGAATGTGCTTGATCACCAGAGTTTGATATAAAGATTCCCTACAGGAAAAGAACAAAAGATTTAAGTTTAAATTGAGCATATAATACCCATAGCTTGGCCAAAGTGTCATTAAAAAAAAAAGACGGAAAATAATTCCAATAAATAATTGAACCCTACCTGCTGCCTAGCTCGCTGAAGCTCTTGCTCCAGTTGGGTTAACTTTAAGCGACTACTTTCAAGTTGTTGAACATAAGCCTGTGGAGTAATGACATTATTGTATCAAGTATTGAATTTTAACTTAAATGGGGTGATGTAAAAATAATTATTTCTAAAATGAATCATAGAGGGCAAACAAATTAAAACAATATAAGAATCATTGGATTGCACTGCTACCCTACTCATTAAACATAACCAGTTACCATTCTAAAGCACTCTATTCTATAAAGGTTGAATATCCAGATTTATCATTTAACAGATTCCATTTTAAGTGCAGTTAGGAAGAAAAATCCAGCTAACTGCCAGTGATATAACACTAGAGAGGGTAAAAATAAATGCAGTACCCACAATATTAAATTACTACAATATATGTTTAAATTAGTCAGAGCTCAGAGAAAGTGGGTACTGATTTAGTGTGTATTTTCTCACCATAAAAGGAAGTATACTTCAACTGTATTGTTGAGTACCCTACCTGGGAGAGTTAAGCAAACACCCAGGAGCAGTCTAGCTGAATTCTTGAGTATTTTCATATTCCTTGTTGTATCTACGATTTTCCATTTTTGATGATATCTTATTTTACCGCTAGGTGTTCTTTCCACCTTCCCCTTTGACAAATTGATTTTCTATGGAAAAAAATGTTATACTAGAACAAAATCAATGTCCATTGTACTCTCAGTTTGCCAGCAGGCCTACATAATCTGTAGACCCAAACTGATCATCCAAATACATACAATCACATAGATGAGAATATATACCACCATGACAATCAGAACTACATGCAAAATCACCATCAAATTTATATATGCCCATTAAGAATAAATCTTGTCTTTGTGATTTACAATGAAACCATAGTAATATTTATTATATGGAGAAAGAAGAAAACAGAAAAAAGATATACACTTGTAACAACAAATATTAACAAAAAATATGTAAGTACATATTCCTACTTTCTTTCTCAACCGACTTTTTCTTGCTGCCTCACGATTCTGAGCTAGCCTCCTGAGAGTCTGAAATAATTAAAAAAATCAATGATCATGTAACAAATACCATTTAAAATTTTAGATATTGACCGAATAACAAAATTTAAAATAGAGTAAACATTCATTTTGGTCCTTCAATGATATACACAATATTACATTGATCCTCCATTTACCAGTTGACATCAACATTGGTCCTTCAATTTTTATTAATGGTGTCATTTAGTCCTTAAAGGACCAACTAGATGGTGTATATTCCTTCAGAGGGCCATTTGATGTATATATAATTGGAGGGGCAATTAATGTTGCATATATCTTTAGTGTGTCAAAGCGGCCATTTACTCTTTAAAATACATTTTACCTTCTGATCTGATTTATCCTTTGATCTGTCACTGGAGTCAGAAGCCACAGCAACAAGGGACTGACTTCTATCAAACTGTACACAAGGAATGCACAAATGTCAGATTGTAAGGAATATCAACTAATAAAACCTCTATTTTAAGGAACAGAAGGAAAAGTTGAATCCTTGATGATGAGTTCAATCTAAACAGGTTCAAAATCAAGAAAAAAGAAAATTGCATGAAAGGTAAAATGCAACGTCACCCGTGGATTCTTATCATCAGTGTCAACATCTGTAGAAATATCAGTTCTAGGACTGGCGTCAGCCATGGCAGACTCTTCCTGGTGTTCCGTATCCCCACTGACCAGATTTGATAATTGAACCTTTTGTAATTGCAATCTCTGTCGCTCTGTTTGGCTTGCTAATGGGTTTTTATTGAGTGAAGTTGGTAACTAAATTGCAAAGAGAAAAGAAAGAAAAATTGTGAAATAAAGGAATATGTTTTAACCAGCTACCAATCACCAAATTTTCCAAGCTGAAAGTACAATAGACAAAAAGAACAAGAAAAACTAACCTTATCAAAGGAATCAACTTCAACAGGACCTCGAGAAATTGTTTGGCTACTTACTTTTAGTGAGTCAAAAACTGAGTCTGAATCACATATCAGATAATCAGATAATATTATTAGAGAATGAAAGGATGGAGAAAAATTCTATACATGTTAGCAATAATAAAAAGAACAGATCAATCAGATTATAAACTTAGATATCTAGCTCTTTACTCAAGAGTAACAGCCGGTGTATCGTTTAGCACTGTGCATTTGTGAGTGTATTACTATTACTTTGTCTTATCCTTCACAGCAGTTTGCCATATATTTATCAATGCTATCCTTGTCATGCAATTGATGGGATTATGAGAACTAATGCACTGACATATATCAATCACTAGTCAATGTGGGATCTCTAACACACCCTTCTCATGCTGAAAATTGGACTCCTCAGGCGTGAAGTTTGCAGGATTGGACGTATGCAGGTGGTTCAATAACAGGTGTCCCAATAGGCCCAACAACAATTAATAGGATAAACTCTAATACCATGTTAGAATTTAGGTTTGAGCTTAACTCAACCCTTAAAGCTAGCTCATGAGAGGGTTTCCCCCCACTTATACACAGTATTTTGGCCATATCAATAGTCAATATGGGATCTCTAACACACCCCTCACATCAAGGGCTAGACATCTAAAGCATGAAGTTTACAGAACTTAAAACTAGACATCTGTAACCTGTAGGTGATACAATAACCCAATAACAAGTGGCTCAATAGGCCCAACAATGACTACTAAATAGGCTCTAATACATTCTTATAAATTGGGTTTAAACCTAATTCAACCCCAAAAGTTAGTCATGAAGTTAGGGTTGCCCCTCACTTGTATTACATACACTATATCACTAGTCAATATGGAACCTCCAACAATAAGAATACTTACTTCCCCTCAAGGCAACAACATCCTCTATGCGATATCCAACTGATTGATCGAAGTCAAACACATAAAAAGAAGCAATTGCGCTTCCCTCTGTATAGCTGAAAAAACCATATGTCAGATTTCAGCTAACAGTCTAACACAAGTCAGTTCATGTCTTTCTTTTCAGACAAACAGCACATAAAACCCAAGTCTTCCCAAAACTAGATGGATGCAAAAACAAAAACTAGAATATTGCAATAGACTAGTAATCCAAGATGTTTTTTCTCCTCACTGTGAATATTCTATTATTGCCAAGACAATGAATCCAAATATTCATTAAAGGAGTAACGACCTGTGGAACAAAAGAAATTTAGGCGGGGGAAGGTATACAGCAGGATTTCATAAAATGGGACAGATTTAACATTTATGAAGGTGCATACTGCACCGAATTTAGGTCCTACCGCTTCTGAAGCAATGAAATCTAATACTAATAGTAACTGCTAAGGCCTAAGAAGAAATGTACCATGCATTGGAATTGGGCAATTGTAAATCAAAGCTCGGCATCCCTCTTGCTGTTCCCTTTTCATCTTCTACACAAACACCGGCTCTACTCCACACACACCATCATATCCTCAATAACCTTGCAATACAAGACCTAAGGACCATGAACAAAATAAATATTTCACAGAATCAAAAACACAATCTTTGCTTGACTGGAGGCAGACTAACTAAACTACTCTCAATCAAAACATAAATTGCAAAAGAAAGAGACATGTCGCTTCACATGAGGGATAATCAGCAAACTCAACTTTGACAAAAATGAAATTGAAACAATTCAAATCTAGAGAATTCCTGGACTTCCAGAGATACTAACAGAAAACAAATCTGAAACAGTTGAAAAAAAAACTGCAGTACGTGATTAAAAAAAAAAAAACAAAAGTGCAGTACGTGATTATTAAAAAAAAAAAAAAAAAATTCCGTCACAAAAACACAAACTTTGGAACAATCCAGTGTGCCCACAAACTGAAGTCGCGGAAAACGCTAACTTGGCACCAAATAAAAAGTGCATAAAAGTCAAAGCAGCACACTTTGACAAGCGAAAGACTAATTTGACACCAACCTAGCAACCCCCTAATGCCGAAACGAATAAAAAAGAAGACACCAAATCCAATCTCAAGAAGATTAATTGTAAAAGAAAAAGGTATTGTCGTTTTGCTCATACTACCAAACACTATAGCAGAAAATGAAGGGAGCGCACCTTGAAATTCTGATGATGTGGGGTGATGATGATGAACGATGATGGTATCTGTTCAACGTTTTTTTGCGAATAATTATTATTGTTGGATTAAATTGAAAGGAAGAGGAGTTGAGGAGAGAGAGAGAGAGAGAGAGGATCAGTCCAATTTCTGCTTCCGAAAGCTAATGATTTTTCATTTTCCCATTTTTATATGTTTCAGACTTTCAGTGCTTTGACATGATGCATCATTAATTGTATTTTACTATTTTTCTCAGAAAAATAAAATTCTTGGCGTTTTCTACGCTCCGTTTTTTTTTTTTTTTTTTCTATGCCGTTTTGTCACTGTATCAGAGATACACTGACACGGTAATAACACCGGTTCACAGCTATTTTTCACTTTTCAGTGTTGCGGCTTTGATCCACTGCAAAAAGTCACAGCTGTTATTGGTAAAGCAAGCACCTTAATTATTTTTTTCAAACGTTAAGTAGAATAAAAATATAAAAAATATTTGAATTAAAATTTGTGTTAAGTTTATAAGTTGTGTAAGTATGCTGTTAATATTAATGATGTTATATTTCATAAAATTAGTTGAAAATTGAAAAGTTAATTGGTGATGAAATATTTGTATCTAATAGATGATAGTTGAAAAATTAGGTTATTAACTAATAAATGTTTAATAAATTATTTATTGAAATAGTTGTAAATACAAAATCACAAAATAAACACATTTATGTGATATTTTATATGAATTTAAACTTTATTTTGTTGACAAATATATTTTGGATATTTATAAATTTAGTTTTTAATTAATTTTAAACACTTATAATTTTTATTTATGGATCAATTATTTCATGTGTTTTTTACTTTCAATTATTATATTATTAAAAAATAATATAACTTATATAATTAGTCTTTAACCCAGGAGTTGAGTTGGAGTACACAACCCAAGACCAAAAAATATCATTAAAAAATAATATAAAATAAAATAAACCTATTATCTAACAATTTCAATATCTTGAAGCATAATCTAAAATAATAAAATAGATATTACAAATAGTATAATGGTTGAAAATAAATGGCGTAATATGAAAATAACCAAATAATAATAAATAAAATAAGTTAATTAATCATAAATGCTTCATCGAACCAAAATTTAAAATTAGGATATTGTTTTTTTCAAAGGAAAATTAGGATATTGTTGATACACTACAAGCACAACTAAGCTTGATCCAAATTTAATAATAATCACTTTATTATTAAATTTAAATATGTATATAACATAGTTATCCTGGATTGATTTTGAAATGCATAACACAAAATTGAATAATGAAAACTAGGGTTTCCTTTCATAGGTATCATAAACACACATGATTTATTCCATGAAACATAAACTTTAGTTCACAAAACTTGTGGGCAAGAATTGTCCATGAACCATGGTTCAGTTTTATTTTTATTTTTAAGGCTAAGATTTATTTTTATTTTTATTAAGATCAGCTCACTACATAAGATGTGCGTAAGCTTTAAAAAAATGCATGTTACAAAAATCAAATGAACATTAGTTGTGCTAACAATATCTGAAGATACTTTTATCTTTACCGTGGAAGGAAATTATTATACCTTAATTGAGTGCTTGAGCCAAAGCTTTATAGATATGGAATCCTAACCAAATTGGTATTTAATTTCTGAATTCTTCATGAGATAATAAAATGATATATACAACATAACATGCAAATTCATTTTCAAATTTTTAGAAAGAAGATCAGAACATGCACATCAACTCAGTTTGTAATATAAAAAAATAGTAGAAAAAAGTAAAAACATAAGTCAAAAACACATTTTACAAACTAAGAAAAATATCAAAATAACCACATCAAAACCAAAGTAAAAACATTTGACATGCTAGTGTGTTTGAAATACAGGACTTTTCCTTAGCTTGCTTTCTTCGTCTTCCTGTCACAAACTCAATTCTCTTTGGTATATCAACAATTCCTGAAGAAAAGTTTTATGCTGTGACTTTTGCAAAGAAAGAAGGTTTTTTTTTCGCAAATCAAAAGCAAAGGAAAAACTCACGATTGTTCAAAATTTGTGCGAAATAATGAATTGTATAGTGTGAAAAATTATAACAGTGTGAGAGTTCATTGCTTTTGAGAGAGTACAATGACAAACATCAAAGCAAACATAAAAAAAAAGTAAGTTATTTCTCACTATTATCTAAAAGCAATGCTTTTCAAGAGCAATGTTACCTTAAATAATCAAACAGGAACCAATCTTCTAATCTCAAACCGAACTATTTAGAGTATTAGAAAGGTTATTTTTTCTTGAAAATAAAACGCAGTTGTGAATGCTCCTCCATGAAACCACCTCATCTGCAACAAACAGCACACCATATACGAACAAAAAATTGAAAAAGAAAAATAAATAAAGCAAGAGAAACCCCTCATTTGCAACCGATTTATTTTGCCAAACCACGTCCTAGGCATGTCGTAAACGGTGTGTCCCCAGTGACTAGAAGAGGAAACTGACGCTTTTTCTTTTATGCATCTCGTTTGACTAAGTTGGGATTTTCTCAAAACAAAAATTAGAGGAAATGTAGAGAAGAGGGTGAAAATTAAGCAAGTTAATCGGTTTATTTTTTCAAACCACTACCTAATGAGGCAAACGGTGTCAAAACCGATGATCGAAAGGGTCTCCGTTGAGAGGTTGTGGGAAGAAGATAACGTGAGTGGGTGAGTGAATCTCGTGTCTTTTGTACTTCAAATTTCAAATTGGTCAATTTTTGTGAAGAAGGATGATAGAAAGAAGGAAGAAATTTGTGATAGATAAAAGATTTTTCCTCGAGAGAAAGAAAAAAGATTCAAATTTGATCTTTGAATCTATTGTGAAAAGCCATTGCATCCAGTGGTTCACGTTCTGCTTTTTTATATTTTAAAAAAAGAATCTTGTAAAAAAATGAAGAACTATTAAAAATAGAGGAATGTGTTTAGGTGGGATTTTTTTTTATCTAATAATATTGACAACCTTTTTTTTTATTAAGAGTAATAGTATAGAATAGATGTGCTTGATACTTGATAGCATGAATCACCCCCAATGCATAGTATTCTACTATAACAGTACTATAAAAATGAGGACATTCAATCTACTTCATATTTCAAATATCAAATTTTCTCATTCTCCTTATTTCTATTTGGCCTTTTATTTTAATTTGATTTTAAATTATAAAAATTATAATGAAGCATTTATTAATAAATTAGAAAGTTTTTTAATCTAAATTTAAAATTTGTACTGTATAATATTATTTGATATAATATAAATTAAAGAAATAAGGTTACAAGAGTTTAAAATATTTCTAATGAAATCGTATTATTTACATGACATTTTTATTTTATTTGAAATGATAGTAAGAAATAACAATGAATTAATTTGTTATTAGTTAGAATACAAGTTAGACATGTGTAACAAAAGGAAGACGTTAATTAGTTGAGAGTATGTGTGGGGAGACAGAGAAATGGTTTTGAGGTTAGGTACAAGGGAAGCCATAAATAGAGAGGACAGAGAGACAGACATAGAACAGCTAGTTGGATCCAGAGCCGTCTTTCCTTAATTTGATGGTCAAGGCAGTTAATTAATTAAGGACGCCAAATTTGGCGCCTCCTAGGTTTATAAAAACGTTGTCTCACCTCCATGTTGCAATTATGCATTGCATGCATCATTAGTATTTCCTTGCTTAGTTAATAAACAAGAAAATGGTGGCCGAAATGGGAATGGGAATGTCGATGAGAGCGGGAAGCTCAGGTTACTTGGAGATGCATCCCGAACGTAAAATCAACTTTTTCCAGAACCCCTACATCGTTGGTATCACTTTCGCCGCTGGCCTCGGTGGTCTTCTATTCGGCTACGATACTGGTACGTACGTACCTGCATGCGACTTATATACATGCATGGACAATTAATTAACATATGAATGATGCAGGTGTTGTCTCCGGCGCTCTTCTTTACATAAAAGAAGATTTCGAGCTGGTGAGGAATAGCAGCTTCATTCAGGAAGTAATTGTTGGGATGGCGTTGATTGGTGCAATTTTCGGTGCTGCAATTGGTGGCGTGATCAATGATCATCTGGGACGCAAGAGCGCCACTATGATTGCGGACATATGCTTTGGCGCAGGTTCAGTAATAATGGCTTTGGCAGGCAACCCTTACGTGATAATATTTGGTCGTTTTCTGGTGGGGCTTGGTGTTGGCGCTGCCTCTGTTACCGCTCCTGTCTACATTGCAGAAGTATCTCCATCTGAAATCAGAGGAGGACTGGTGAGCGCTAACACACTTATGATCACTGGTGGCCAGTTTCTCTCCTTCATCGTCAATTATGGCCTCACCAGAGTTCCCGGGACATGGCGTTGGATGCTTGGACTCGCTGCTTTGCCAGCTCTCCTTCAGTTTTTCCTCATTTCCTTTCTCCCCGAGTCTCCTAGATGGCTCTTCATGCAGAACAGAAGAGAGGAAGCCATTCGTGTCCTCTCTAAGATCTACTCCTCTCCCCGCTTGGAGGACGAGATCCAAATTCTACAAGATCTTCTTGTCCAGGAGCTAGAGACCAAGGCCACAGTCAAGTACACTGATGTTTTCACCAACAAAGAAATCAGAGTTGCATTCACTTTCGGGGCTGGACTTCAGGCTCTGCAGCAGTTTGCTGGTATCAGCATCATTATGTACTACAGTCCCACAATCATTCAGATGGCCGGTTTCAAATCAAACCAATCAGCTCTCTTCCTTTCCCTCATTGTTTCTGGCACGAATGCTGCTGGCACAATCCTTGGCATCTACCTCATCGATGTTGCCGGCCGCAAAAATCTCGCTCTTGGTAGCTTGTCTGGCGTGCTTGTGTCCTTGATCATTCTCTCCACATCCTGCTATCTTATGGGACATGGCAACACAGGTCAAACACTTGGATGGATTGCTATCTTGGGTTTGGCTTTGTATATTCTTTTCTTTGCGCCCGGAATGGGTCCTGTGCCATGGACTGTGAACTCAGAGATTTACCCTGAAGCTTATAGAGGCTTGTGTGGTGGCATGTCAGCAACCGTGAACTGGATTTGCAGTGTCATCATGTCCACCAGCTTCCTTTCAGTGGTTGACGCCATAGGGCTTGGAGAGAGTTTCATCATTCTTTTGGTGGTATCTGTCATTGCAATTGTTTTTGTCATTTTCTTGATGCCAGAGACCAAAGGATTGACATTTGAGGAAGTGGCATACATATGGAAGGAGAGGGCCTATGGGAGGGACAAAACCACACCGAGCCTTGCTGAGAAAGAAGCTTTGAGTTCATAGTACTGTTGTAACAATTAACGTTCATCCTTTCTCCATGTGATGAGGATATGGATCAATGAAGCTACTGCTCTGTGGAGTGAGTGAGAGGCGGAGAGAGAATGTGACCCATTCATTGTTCCAAGTCTTGGAAATTTTAATTCAAAGTCTTGGAAAGATATTTTTATTTGAGTTATTAATTTTATATAATTAATTTCTCTTCATAAAACTAAATGTTGAACCGTTTTCTTAATTTATCATTCCGATCTCTCTCTACTATAAAAATTCTGACATTAATCCTATGTAAAATGGTCATACTTTGCATATCAGTTGCAGAGGGACGATGCAGTGGATATATCATCATATATCTAATCAGTTTAAGCTAAATCACGACAAATTATTTAAAAGTCATAATGAATCAAAAATGGGGAAAAAAAAAAAACCGACCGAAACTGAGACTGGAAATATCTTAAACCGATCTTTTTGTAAGCGTGGCAACTTTGTTAACATATGCCTGCAATTTAGAAGAATATATTCTATTTTGGAGCTTTGTTTTCCAACCAGATTGAGTCTTTTGAATAGAATTCTTTACTGAAAATGGCAGCCAATAGATGTTTGGTTTTGGTCAATAAAGCATAAATATTTAAGAACTGTGTAGGAATTTCAGACCTCATTAATCATCAGAAATTGATGTTCTATGAGCAGCTACATACACAAAGGGAATTAAAATGAATAGCAACATCTAATCACAAATCCACATAACGTAAAAGCAAGACAAGAAATGAAACTATTTTCAACCACAACTAACAGAAACAGAGGTATAAGGGCATGGACTTGGGGGACTTGTGACTGGAGCTATTCCTTCCAGCATCAACATCACCTTCTTCATTGGTGGCCTGAGAGAGGGATCCTCTTGAAGGCACCAAATAGCTACCATCACAAACCTTTCAAGCCTATTTGTGTCATCCATAGCCTCGTCATCATTTTCAACCAGTATATCAATTCTTCCAGCCCTATAACAGTCATAAGCCCAATCAGTTAAAATGACCTTCTCTTCATTGCCAACCTCACCATCTACATTTCTCCTGCAGCAAATGATCTCCAGAAGCAGTACACCAAAACTGTAGACATCAACTTTGGTACTGATCGGTGCACTCCTGAACCAGTCTGGTGCAACATACCCTTTTGTTCCTCGAATGCCAGTTTGTGTGTGGCTTTCATTAATCATTAGTAGCTTTGACAACCCAAAATCTGATATTCTTGCATTGTATTGCTCATCAAGAAGTATATTTTGTGGCTTTATGTCACAATGGATGATTTGGGTGCAGCATTCCTCATGCAAGTAGACCAGCCCTCTTGCAATCCCAAAGGCAATCTGGACTCTTTGGTTCCAATTTGGTTTGAAATCTCCAAAGAGGAAGTTTGCTAAAGTTCCATTGCTCAGGAACTCATACACCAGAATCCGGTGTTGTCCCTCATCACAATATCCAAGCAGGCGAACCAAGCTTTTGTGATGAGTTTGGCCTATCACATTCACTTCTGTTCTGAATTCCTTATCGCAGTCTTTGAGCACCTTGTCTAGCTTCTTGACTGCAATAGTAGTCAAATTTGTTGTTCCTTTATAGACAATGCCACAAGACCCCCTTCCCAATTCCTCTTTGAAGTTATCTGTTGCTTGCGCAAGCTCTGCAAAGGTGAAACTGCACAAATTACTTTCTGTAACAGTTTTATTGGTAGAACTTTTTTTGTTGTAGTAGAAGTAGAAACCAATCCATACAGCACTGACCAGATTGAAAAAGACAGAACCTCCCAAAAGGACTGATATCACAGTTATCAGAGTATCTTGATCTTTTTTATATTTCTTCTCTTCAATGAATGGATTTGGAGGACTTAATGAAACACCATTTTTCATCAACTTAATGAAAGCAGATGCCCCTACTGCTCTATCCCGTCTTCCATTTGAGAGAGGCAGCTTCTTCTTGTAGCAGCTATCATCTCTAAAAATAGAAACAGCACATAAGCAATCTTGCAAGCAAGAAGTCTTGCAGTCTTCTGAATTGTAAGGTTTATACAATTCATAATCTGATTCAGGCCAATCAGTATTTGCCATTTCCTTCATGAAGTACAGATCTCCTTGCAAGCTTTGTCCACTTGCTCCACAACCGAGTTCCAAATTTGGTTTGCAGCTGCCATACTCATCTGTTGAATCAAGAGGAGAATAACCTTCTGGGCAACTGCACTTTGGTCTTTGGTCAGCTTCGAGAGTGCAGATACTATTGAATCCACAGACCCCACTACCACCCGTCTTTCCTATCAAATTCACGCAAATGTTGTCTGGCAATGTCTTCATAACTGTCCAGCTTGGATTTGAAGCTGGATTTTTAGGGTAATTTGATATGGTGAAAGTTCCATCAAAATTGATGGTTGCTCTATAATAATAGGAATCAGTTGAGAGTGCATCTTTTGGATTTGTAATATAAACCTTCTCACCGCTCCTCTTCAATATGTACAAGCCTGAATTATCAAAAATCACTTGGAAACCAGAGTTTGTTGTGTTGTTCGGATCATAAGTGGCACTGATGTAGTGAGCATCATAAGTATAATTGGTAGGCAAATTTATAGGATTAAGCACAGCGTTACCATCTGGAAGCAAGCGAAATTGAAACCTTCCTTTTGAGAAGTTGGCCTCTTTCTGGCGAGATGAAAGTGTGCCTTTTACCTCCATGATTTGAGTAGGCACCAAGGTATCAGTTGGATTACTGAAACTGTCCCACAACACCTGTGAATTATCATCCAGAAGCTGGAGGTTGCCCGTGTCATTCATTAGTCCGTAGGAAATTGTACCTGATATGAGCTGTGATGTCCATAGCTCAACACCTTGAGGGCTCTTGAGCACTAGTCCAGCGTATTGATTTAGCTCTAGTATTGATCCTTTAGGAGCAGGGTTGTCTCCATTTGCATACCAAATGAAAGAGTCATGAGGTATATTTTGGTACGATATGGCAAGCAAGTAAAGGTCATTGTCAAGTTGATGAAATCCAAATGCAAAGTCCTGTGATGGAGAAAGCCATTGCTTACCCCCGTTACCTGCAACAAGTGTCTCACCAATGCTAACATTATTCGCTGAGACATATGGAAGCTGCAGCAAGGGGAGAAGGATAACGGTAACAGAAATAAGAACAGTTTTTGCAGCCATATGTATTAATGGGATTTGAAGAAATGGTGTTCTATTTCTATACTGTGGTATAAGTAAACAAACAAACAAGCCTTTCATGAATGAAGACGCGTTCGTTTGACTTTTGCAAAGACACGGTAAAATGTCACGACTGCAAAGTCAGTCAGTAGGACCGTGTAGACCGGTGCTGCAAGTGTAGCTTGCCCTTCACGGTAAAATTTAAGTTATGTTTATACCCTCTGTCAAGGAGAAAAATCAAATTTTTAAACCATGGAAAATTCTGTTGCCTCTCAAAATTAAGATTGAATAGCATTGCTGACTTTTAACGAACTTTGACACCGTCCACGAGATTGTTATCGTATCCTTATTCATTGCCGTGACATGGACACCAAATTTACCCGGAAACAAGGATAGCAGGTTTACACTGTTTAACTTAAGACCTCGTATTAACCTTCCACACCATTGCAGTGATAGGAAACGTAATTTTTTAAATAACTCGTCAATATATATGTCCAACAGTCATGAAATTCATAATGGATCAGTATCTTTAAACTTAAACTAATACATATAAAAACTTGCTTCTTAAAGCAAAAAAAAATAAATACTAAATATAAGAAAGTTGATTTAGTTGCATTAAATTTGTTAGTAATTTATATTATTTTTTAAAATTACCCTTTAAATTATTAAATTTCACCATCTTTCTATTTCACTTAATTACTTCCTACATTTTTCATTCATCTGTATTAATCTTCTTCTCCAATTCTTATAAGAGAAAATACATTATTATTTTTAATTCATAACATTGACTCATGAATTTTTGTAAAGTAATTATGAAAAAATAACATTGACAATTTGAAAAACAAATTTAAAAGAAGAATCTTATATTTGAAAACAGAGGTGGTGTTTTTTTTAAAAGAAAAAACAGTTTAGATAAACACAAATACAGAAAACTGCTTAATTTATTAAAAAAAAAACATTTTTTTTATTGGAAAAACCTATATCCTTAAACACTCATGGTGCTGGCCGATATTGGAAAACACATAAACATAAGCATTTATAGGTATGAATTTACGCAAAGTTGGGTAAACGTATCCGAGACGGTAAATAAATTAACATAATACGGAACCAAAAAAATTTAAAGAAAATCTATCATGTTGAATCTAAAAAAGAGGGGAATTTCGTCGTCTATTATAAGAGAATAAGGGGGCCACAAAGAAACAATCTATATATACATTTTAAAACGTTATAAAAAAAATGCCCATACAGGAAATCCAATTACCATAGTTCTTTTTCCTGCTTCAAGGCAGTGAACCAAAATTGAGAGGAGGTAGTACATAAAAATGTCGGCACATTACTGGAAATTCTCACTTGACACCCAAAGTAGGGAATTGCCCAGGATCTTCAATTGATGGAGCTGGAATGTTAGCAGTTGCATAGCCACCATAACCTCCTCTTGCACCACGTCCACGCCCACGACCGCGTCCATGCCCACCCGGGTTATAGTAACTTTCACCCTCTGGGGACTTCAGAAACTCATTGATGCGGACAGACTAAAAACATAAAATCCAATAAACAAAATGGTGGAAAGAGGCAACCAAATCTATTAGATATGAAAAACTAAAAACTCATGGCCATGAGCATGATATGATCCAAAATCTTAAGTGAAGAAGAAATATATCACATGTAATACTGCCAATATTACAGACTAAAAAATGTCAATGACAAGGGTCGAATAAATTCAATAAGGAATTAACACTTAACTACAAGCCTGGTCAAGAAATAGCAATTTCAGCAATGGAATTGTTAATTAAATGATCAGAAGTAATGGAACTATTAACCAACTGTAGTCATAGATAGACAAAAGCAACAAAGTCATTAAGTCACACCTTTTTGGATTTATCTTCCTTCTCAAGAGTCTCTCTGCGCTTGTCCTTATCAGATCCCTTCAAATAAACAATCCAAATGAGACAAACATCAAGTATTAGTAAAACAAATTTAATATGTAAAACTAAACTAGAATTGAAACATAGAGCCATAAGCCTTACCAGCTTAATAAAGATGTCATCATTGTCTTTCTTGTTTGACAGCTGCTGCATGGATTCAAAAACTTTAGTATCTACCTTTCTCTCCTCAGTCTTAAGTGCTTGCAAAGCCTTCCTTCTCTCTTCTAGTACTTTTTCATATTCCTCGAGAGTCATCTCCTATCCAACAGGAAAAAAATACTATTAAGCTATAAAATTTAAACAAACTAAGAGCATTCACTAGGGTTTCTGCATACAAAAATAGAAATAAAAGGCATATTTTAAGAAATGCAAGTATAAATACACAGCAGAAGATGTCACCCAAATTTGAAAAGGAAAATTGTCATATTTAAATAATGGAAATGAAAATTAAGCAAAGTGAGACTTTCTTCTGTGACTATGAATTGAATAATCACAGGAGTTCTCAAAATTCACGGTTAAATTTCAAAAGTGCACCACAAAAAAGTAGTACAAAAACAATAAAAAATAAAGATCCAAAGCAATGAATGAGAACCCATAGCAGAAAGGTTGAGCTAAACTTTATTAGATTATCATTCATTCAACAGCCTCCAGAATCTTCCTGTAAAGTGTAAGTCACTTTACATCTATGATCATATGCACAATTACAATTTCATAATATGCCAGTTATAAGTGACAAATCTTCTACTTGTCTAGTGATAAAGTAAAAATTATAAGACATTTACAGAAGCAGGTAAAGATAAAATCAGAACACTTGAAATAAACTTGAACAATCACCTTATCCTCAGGCTTTTTTTCTTCAGCTTCATTAGCAGGATTCGCCTTGTTTCCATCTGCTGCAACATCATCCTCACCTGAAGGCTTTTCATCACCAAAATTCTTGGCAGTTTCATTCACTTCATCAGTTGCCCTAAGTAAAATTCAAGAGAGAAAAGAAATACACAACAATAAATATTCATGAATTCATCAGTCTGTACTCCCCAGTTCCCTCTTCCAGCACCTTCCCTTTTGAATTCATTTATGCAAGTAGAACAAAATATATCAATAGCAAAGCCAAGAGCCAAAGTATCAGCCAACTATAAAACTCATATATGTATAACCTTTACCCGCGTCCAGTCCCACTGCGACGTTCAAATGGTCTTCGTGGGTGACCATCTTCACCAGCCTCTCCATTGCCGAAGCCTCCACATCCACCACCACCGCGACCACCACGATAAGGACCACGAGGGCCACCATAAGCAGGTCTTTCTCCTTCAAAAGCAACTTGACCAGAAGGGGCAGCAAATGAATTTTCATAATTGGACAAGTCACGGTTGAAACCACCACGACCGCGGCCCCGTCCACTTCCTCGACCCCCGCGTGAATTTTCATTTCTTGCTTCCCTCACTATAACAAAAATCAGTGAATGAGAAAAGCCAATACAAATAGCATTCAGGAATTAGCATAAAAGAATTTAAAGCAATCCAATGTCCCAGTACGTGTTCAACGCATTATAAGCATAAAAGAAGTCAACAATTTGCTTGCTGTGAATAACAATAACAATAATCTTTAAAGAAATAAAAGCACTAATGGAAATTGAAGAGAAGAGAACGGACCAGCCTGAGAGGGAGGGAGTGGCTTGGTAGGAAGCTGAGCAGGCTTGGTGATGGTGACAACCTTGAGCTGTTCTGCAACAATTTGCTGAGATGGGTCCTCTGCATCATCACCCAGCAAATCAAAAGGGTTCATGCTTGCCATTCTCCTCTCAATTTGTTATACAATCCCAATCCTATCTCATCAACTCCATCATCTTAGACTGACAAGAAGCAAAACTGCAAAACAGAACAATAACATATGTAAAACCCTAGCCGCCCTATCGATGATGATAAAAATAAAAGAGGGAACCTCATCCCAAACCAAACACCCAATTTATTGGGGAATCGAACGCAACGTTAATGGACCTTCCTTAATCTTTTTTTTCTTTTTGGAAATAAAAAATAAGTGTCAAGATTTTAATGTTAGATCTCGAGGAAATATCTTCATATTAAGATATGGTATTTACCAGGATGCTAGCAAGAATAATTTTTTCCTCTCAATATTAAATCTACAATAAAAGAGATCCTAAAAGATTTAATATCCTAAATCTCTTCCATTTTTTTTTATATTTGATTTTGAGATATCAAGGAAAGAGGGAAAATTTTTTCTTTTAACAATATGCATATATTTAGTGTTCTTTTACAAGAATCTATTATCTATGTTAGAGATTTATTCATCTCTTCTTCATTGGAGATCTAGTAAAAATAAGATTTTGAACTTAAGATCTAACATTAAAGATTCTTAGTGTTAGGTTTTTAGTAAGGATTTTGAACTCTCAAGAGGTGATATTTGTTATATCTCTTAATAA
>PYAF01000353.1:638595-681956 GCA_007407185.1 Glycine tomentella
ATAGGCACAAGCATACTTTTCCTCCAAGCATCAGGCATCTTGTTTGTTTGAAGAATCCTATTAAAAAGATTGGTTAACCATTTTATTGCCACATCTCCCAATCCCCTCCACACTTCAATAGGGATATCATCAGGTCCTAACGCTTTATTATTCTTCATCCTCTTTAAAGCCTCTTTAACCTCATATGTATTAATTCTGCCTCTTTAACCTCATATGTATTAACGCTTTATTAGTTTATACGTCAAAAACATATATAAAGGAATGGAGAGATCAACAGTAATAGCGAATCAATAATGCATGTAGGGAAAACAATTAAACAATGGTGGCTTCTTCTCTTTTTTATTTTTCCTTATCAAAAAGAGGTGTTGATAGCATATACAAAGGCTTGGGTCAGTAATTCATTGGGATGAGAGTCGCAACTACTGAAAAGTAAAACTTATGCGAGAATTGCTATTGTCATTATAAAATTTGTTGTTGGGACTATCAAGCCTTAGCAAATAACCATTTTATCTTTTATGAGGTTTTCCTAGACTCCAACCATTTTCCCTTCATCTTTCACTTCTCTCTTCCTCTTTCATAACATCTCTAACCCTTCCCCTTCTTAATTCATCTTCTCCTCTCTCTCATTGGATCAATCTGAGACAAGGTATGTTTAACATAGTGGAATCATGATTCTTTTTTTAAAAAAAAAAAATTCAAAACCCACGACTCTGTTATGCGAACATGAGATGCACAAAAAATCTAAAACGAAAATATGTTTTTATAGTGAATTTTGTACGTGGAAACATGTTTCCGTTGTAGATTCTATATGCGGAAACATGTTTTCATTTTTAATTTTTAAATCCCAAATATTATGCTTACAAAATCTAAAATGGAAAGATGTTTTTGTTGTTGATTTTATACACGAAAACATGTTTTTGTTGTACATTTTGTACGCGAAAATGTGTTTGCATTTTATATTATGTATCGGCCTCGTATACAAAAAATGGAAATACATTTTCATTGTGGCATGAAAAATATGTACAAAATCTATAATGAAGACATATTTTCGTTGCAAAACAAGAGGTGCATGCAGAATATAAAATGGAAACCTACTCTCGTGTACAAAATATAAAATGGAGATGTGTTTCCATTTTATATTTTGTACACCCCCTATACTATAATAAAAATACATATCGTTGTAGGTTTTGTATGCGATTATACAATCGAAACCAATGTCATTGAAATCCGTTCGGACCGATCGGTTGGACCGGTCGAAACGAGAACCGGAGGTGAAATTGGGCTGAGTTGCCTAACGAACCGGCCATGCAGTTGGCCCCGCCTGGCCCGGATAAAATCAGGCGAATTTTGGGGAAAACCGGGAACCTAGCCGGGTTTTAGGACCCAAACCAGGTTGATGAAGGAAAAAAAAACTGCAAACACGCAAGACGATGTCATTTTGGTGCCCCCGGGAAGAAAAGAAAAAACTTCAAACACAAAAAAAAGAAGGTGGGAGTGGAAGTGGAGGTGATGATTTTCTCTAAGAAATAATGGTTTAATCTTGCAACATGGTGATGGTGATGATCTCGTCCTACGTAGTAAGCACCTAAATGAATAGGAGAGGATGGTTTAGGGGAATGATGGAGGGAGGGAAGGTCGTCAGAGTCGGAGTGGAAGTGGAGGTGAGAGCAGGAATGAGAAGGAGAAGCATGTTTGGTGGGTTTGTGAGGGGGGGAAGGAGGAGCATGGGTTGTTTTTTGCATGTATTGTTGAATGAAAAGGTGTAAGGACTGATCAAAGAGAAGAATTTGGTGCAGGTGGAAAACTGGAAGAAAAAAATGATGGACGGTGTTACAGCACAACAAAAGATTATATATATACATATATATATATATATATATATATATATATATATTGGGAGATTAGGTTTTTTTAGGTGGGTTAGGCCTCACTAGATATTGCTTTTTGTATCCCATTTTTTACTTTCTGCAGCTTTTATTTTGAATTTTTAAATGGGCTTAGATTCATTTTATTTATTTTGCATTTCGAATTGGCTAATTGTTATTTTGGATTTTTTAGTATGAAATTATGGATGAACTTTTTTTAATCAAATAATGTTAGTTACATACATATATACACAATATAATTTTAATTTTTTTAATATAGACCGGGACAAATCAGGTCAATTATTAACCCACCGGTTGGACCACTGACTCATTACCTCGATCAGGTCAATAACCGAACCGATTTTCATAACACTGATTGAAGCCTATTTCCATTGGAAGGATATTTTTGGAAATCATGAAAAAGTTACCCATGTAGGTAGTGTGAATAGAAATTTTGGAAGTGTTAATAGTAATACCCAACTTATGCCCACAATTTTAAAATAAAGAATGTTAATAAGAATTTTTACGGTATTAAATAAAGAATCAAAAGAAAAAAATATGTAAAAAATATTGTTAACACATTTCATTATGATTTTAATGCATTTATATTATTAATTCTAATTAAAATATTTTATTTATTTTGTAATAAATATTTTTAAAGTATTCGTTAACATTTTTTAAAAATTCTTGCATTTTTGCATAAAGAAGTATCATCTTTCCTTTGGGCTGGCTTCCTTTGATTTTATATTGGGTGAGAAAACTGGCATATACAACTGGGTCTTTGATGATTTTAAAAAGTATAGGTAGTATTGAATCATAAATTCATTGGCTGTTATCAAATTATTTTTTATTATTATTAGAATAAATTACACTAACATGAGAATTTATGTAATTATATAAAATTTCCTTTTTTTACTCTTATACTAATTTCTCTTTTTTTTATATAAAAAAATATACATTAACATCTCTTATACATTATATTAACCCCTTGATTGTTTAAAAAATATTACGCTGTACTTTTCTACGAGGTTACTGCAAATGTTAAAAAAAAGTCAAAAATTGCTTCTGTAATTTCATAAAACATGAGTATGTATATATTTATTTCACTATCTTAACATTAAAGTGTATTTAATTGATACAATACAAAATTGCCAAAAAAAAGTAAATCTATAATATGTTCAATTTATGTGTATTTAGATTAAAAAAAACACTTATGTAGTAAAATTTCATCAAATTATCTTCTTAATAAGTTAACTATAGCAGTAAAAGAAATTAACTATAAATTTTATTGAAATAAATTTTGGAATTAATTACATTAATCACCTTTGAAGTTTCTTGAAAATATACAAAATTTTCTTATTTTTTAACATTTACAGTAATCTCACTTAGAGGAGAACATTATATACTTTTTAAATAACTAAATAAGTTAATGTAATACATAAGAGGGTCTCAATCTATATTTTTCAAATAATTAAGGAAGTTAATGTAATTTCACAAACTACGAGAGAAGGGAGAGTAAGTGCAATTTTACAAAATTTCAAGAATATCTAGTATAATTTACTATAAATTTTATCTTAAATTATTTTTATGAATTTATCAATAAAGAATGGTCTAATTGATAAAAAATGATTTCATATTTAAAAAAATGTGATTTCGATTCTAATTATCAATGTGGGGACATTGTTGTGGGTTGTATTAGTATTTCTATAAACAGTTATTGAACCTTGAGATCTATCCCAACTCTAATGAATCTATGGAATCAAACTTATTTTTTGAACTTTTAAGTCAGGAAAAAAAAAACATATATAAATTTAAAATGAAATTTTCAAATGTTTTCCATTCTAAATGGGCACCGTCTGTTTATCGCCCAAAATGGTTTCACCTTGTTTTATGCATGCTTGGTTTGGATGGTTGTGTTTCAATACTAGAATGATTTGAAGAAGGTTCAAATTGTCTTTTAAGTTTCTAAAAAGATCAAATGATCATTTATATTTTAATTATTAATTTACATTGGTCCTTTATGAATTTAATTAGGCTCAGACTCATCCTTTTATGTTTTAAATTAAATTAACAATTCAGACACTAACAAGTTTACTTAACAATCACGTCACATTCCTTTAACATTTTTTGTTAGCACTGTGACAATAAGGATTAAAATGAATTGTTTTAAAATGTATTGGGCTAAACTATTTTCTTTTAGAAAAATGAGGAACCAAACTAAACAACAAAAGTAAAATTTAACATTTGAATTAAACATTCATTCTATCAAAAGTAAGATAGATTAGTTTGTTGAGATTTATTATTATTATTATTATTATTTATTAGTCTAGGACGAAAGGGGCTGCGTTGGTACTTTTGATATCAATATTATTTATACGGTCCCCTAACCGTGATGAAGGCGGTCCCCTAAAAATAGGTACCAGACACCAATTAATGTATGATTCGTCGTTTTTACATGATCATGTCATTGGTTTCATAGATGATTTTCGGATAATTCTAAAAAAAATAAAGTTCAAAACAAAAGTGAACATATCATTGGGTTAATTTATATTGTTGATCTAAACCGTATCCATTCCTGTGACGTAGACTAAGAAAAACAACACCCGGAAATAATTATGAAACTTTTGAAGTTTTCTCCAACACCCCGTGATAAATTTGGACATCTCATTCAAAGTATCATCAGTCAAATCTTTTATATACATACACAGAAATACTGTTTTTTCAAAAGTTATACTTTATTGTTTATATATATATATGACACGCCCTGATACAGTATCTTTATTTTATTTTTCTCAAATAAACAAAGCATAGAAGTTATATGGCAAGTTTCCTTCAAAAAAAAAAAATGATACGGCAAATGTTATTCTAGTTCCAAGGGATATATAGACAGATCCATGTCCATCATGGTTCGCGTGCAAGAGAGGCCAGTCTCTTAACTCTTATATATAAGGTACTAAGGTGTCGAGAATATACTTAGAAAATGAAGTCATTCGTTAGAACCTATGAGAAAAATGGATACGTAGATACCAAATCCCGGGAAGATATATTCTCACCAAACAAAATGACAGTTAGTTAGATATTATTTTTTCCCTCCCATTAATTGGAATGGGTCTGTTTGTTAGTGCCATGAAGCAACTATATAAGAAGCAGCTGAATGAGATAACCACTGTGCACATAGACCCAAATAAGAAAGAAATAAGAAAGGAAGTGTGATGGAATACGAGGTTGTGAGTTTGTTGGTTTTAGCCATTTTGGTGTGGAGGATGTTAATGGAACGTAGGCAGCATGGTAAGCTTCCACCAGGACCAAGATGTTGGCCAGTGGTGGGCAACATTTTCCAACTAGGATGGTCACCACACGAGTCCCTAGCAAAACTGGCTCATAACATGGTCCAATCATGACCCTTCGGCTTGGGTCTATGTGCACAGTGGTTATCTCATCCAGCCAAGTGGCTCATCACATGTTCAAAAACCATGATGTGGTTCTTGCTGGAAGGAAGATTTATGAGGCCATGAGAGGGGACCATGGCAGTGAGGGCTCCCTCGTAACTTCTCAATACAACTCACATTGGCGCATGCTCAAGCGCTTGTGCACCACTGAGTTTTTTGTCACTAGTCGCTTAGATGCCATGCGGGGTGTGCGTGCAAAATGCATACACCACATGCTGCACTTGATACAACAAGCTGGTCAATCTGGCACTTGTGCTGTTGATGTTGGCAGGTTCTTTTTCTTGATGGATTTTAACCTTATTGGGAACCTCATATTCTCAAAGGATTTGTCGAACTCTGAAATGGAGAGAGGGGATCGATTTTATTACCATGTACTTAAGGTTATGGAGTATGCTGGGAAGCCAAATGTGGCAGATTTCTTGCCAATTTTGAAGTGGCTTGACCCTCAGGGTATAAGGAGGAACACACAATTCCATGTTAACCAAGCCTTTGACATAGCAGGGTTGTTCATCAAAGAAAGGATGGAAAATGGTCGCAATGGATCAAAGGAAGCCAAAGACTACTTGGATGTCCTCTTGGACTTTCGTGGGGATGGTGTCACCGAGCCCTATACTTTTTCTTCAAGAACTATAAACGTCATTGTCTTTGTAAGTCCCTAGGCTCATGCTTCATATAATTAGTCTTAGCAGAGAATATTGAAATATTTGGTTTGGTAGTACTGTATTAAATAATCTTTAACTAATTTGTCATATGTATTGACAAAATACTTGGTTATAGGAAATGTTCATTGCAGGGACAGACACGACAACAAGCACAATTGAATGGGCAATGGCAGAACTTCTGCACAATCCAAAAGCGCTAAAGAAAGTGCAGATGGAATTAAGGAGTAAAATAGGACCAGATAGGAATATGGAAGAAAAGGACAGAGAAAACCTTCCCTACCTCCAAGCAGTCATCAAGGAGACACTAAGACTTCATCCACCTCTTCCTCTTTTGGTTCCTCATATGGCCATGGACTCTTGCAACATGCTTGGCTACAATATTCCCCAAGGATCGCAAATTTTAGTGAATGTTTGGACAATTGGTAGGGATTCCAAAGTGTGGGATGCTCCCTTATTGTTTTGGCCTGAAAGGTTTCTGGAGCCAAACACATTGGATTACAAAGGACACCATTTTGAGTTCATTCCCTTTGGTTCAGGTCGCAGAATGTGCCCAGCAATGCCACTTGCCTCTCGGGTGCTTCCCTTGGCAATAGGCTCACTCTTGCACTCCTTTGATTGGGTCTTGCCAGATGGCCTCAAACCAGAGGAGATGGACATGACAGAGGGAATGGGAATAACACTAAGAAAAGCCATTCCTTTAAAAGTCATACCAGTGCCTTACAAAGGAGTTGTTGCAAATGAATAAAATTATTGTGGCATCAAAGTGTTCGCCAAAAGTTAACAAAAAGAATAATGTACAAATGATTTACCCCCTTCAAAGACTTATTTGCAAATACTAGTTATGTCTGATTAGATGTAATCAAGTGTATGTGATGATGCACAGACTACACGTTTCTTTCATGCATTCCAAGTAGGCTCCTTCACCGTGTCTAGCTCAAGTCTTAAAAAATATTGACTTTCACCTTAAGATATCCTTCCTACATACCAAATTAAGCTTGGGTGCTAAACGATATACCAAAAAATGTTAGATACTGTAGCAGTGTTTGCTGTTTCTGCTAATATATGATCTAGCCTTCCAGGTGCTTTTCAGGTCAATAATCTTTTGACCTTACTCGTGCCAGATTAAGTGAGAATAGACAAACTGACAAGTACTAATACTAAGGACTGGGTATTTTACCTACACAAACCAACACAGCACAGCCATCAAAGTACTAATACTAGTAAAATCCTTTACAGATAAACATAAATTCTAACAAAGTACTAATACTAAGTACTGGATATTTTAGTGCCTTTTCAAATTATAGCAAGAAAAATTCATATTTGAAACCCAATCACCAACAGCTGGATCTATTTTGTTATCCATTTCACTAAACATAACAACATACACTAAAAAAGTAATCAACAAATCTTCTGATAAGTTGCAAACGAAAAAAAGACAAAAACAGGAGATATTAATACATCATTACATCTAGCCTTCAAAAGGCATGCTACCATGGATCTACAAGTATTTACATCCTATATACATCACAAAAAGGTCAGCTTGGTATGCTGAACAAAACATAATCATGTAAATTGTTCCAACCTAACATGCCATTTCTTAATGAAGCTTACGCTTACACCTACCAATTGCCCCTGCTCTGGAAGCATTTTCCTCATTGCATTCAGGAGATTCTTCTACAACACCTTCCTCCTGCACAACCCGACCTCGGTTCCGTGATAGCTTCCTGATGGGTGTTACAGCCAAAGCAGGTTGGAAATTGTCATCCCCCATCCCTTCCTGGGAGGCAACTACAGTGCAACATTGAGTCCGATGTGGCATTAATTCTTTTCCACCAGGCACCACATCTTTCATTAACTGTAAGCAATGTTGACAGAGTTATAAAGAGACTCATAATTTCATGCCCAGGCATTTAAATGAAAAATGCATTTGAACCGTAGTATTATTTGCAAACATGACATAATTCAACACTTCATAAAATCAACAATGCCAAGGGATGGTTAATAGCAGCAAAAAACAAAACTTTGGAACGGTCATTTTGTTTTTCATTTCTCTTCTTCTCTGAAGGCTATTGGTTGAACAAAGTGCTATACAATAAACACTCAAACTGTCAGGGTAAAAGAACACTCGAGACATTATTATTCTGTTTTTCCCTTCTTAAGCAACAATAATGCTGTAACACTAAAATAACTGCATCCCCTAAAAAAATATTATTGTATTAAATTCCCAATATGCTCCTTGAATTCCACTGTTCATACCTTCCAATCTTGGTAATCATATCTGAATACAAAATGAGTATAAGAAACTTCTTTTGATGATACTAAGTTGGCAGCTGGAGCATTTTTAGGTGCTGAAAAAGAAGAGACAGCATAAGTACCCAAGGTGCAAAAAAGAAATAGGAAACAAGTATTCAGTTGATTGAGGTGGAAACACATCTTACAGACATAGTGCAAACGATTTTCATCAAGACTGATCTCAGCACGGCCATCTTTCACTAGGAATGATAGGGCAAACAAGTTTTCCACAGTCTGAGCAAAAGAGTCCCGGTTCAAAATTAAGTTTTCAAGTCGGACACGCTTTGTCCTCCTTAAGATGTGAAACATAGTGGCCATGTTTTTGTCGGTATCAGTTTTTTCCTCTGTAACAGTCTCATCAAGCTGCTTGAAACAAACAAGGCATAAATACACACAAACAAACAAGGTGTGCAACATTTTATTTTCATGCACATTATGAACTTAAAGGGTCCTTTTGTCCTATAGTGAAAACTAGTAAGAAAGAATGCATAAGAACGAGAAAAGGGGAGTGACCTGTTGAGGTCTAGTAGTTGCAATTTGGCGAGGATCGCGGTTTCTGGGCACTCCAGTTTTGCGTTGCTTAAACTGGTTGTCCATGGGACCAAGCCTATAAAAGAAGCAAAATGATAAGAGAAAGGAAGTATAATAGAATTGCGAAAGGTGGAAAGGAACTGACATGGTAGAAGAGCCATGAACGGAGAGGAAGATGGGGGAGGCGGCAAGGCCAAGTTTGTGCCAATCAATTGAGTGTTGGGCGTGGGCGTAGCGTATGAGCAAAGATGAAACAAATTGAGAAGATGTGACACCCGCATTCGTCAACGACTTAACAGATCCCACTAGAGTGCGTGTGAGATCCAGCAGTGCCTCTGCATCTGCAACTTGCTCCCTCGGCTTCTCAACTGCAAATTCCATCAATCACATGTCGTTGTCGTGTGGATGTATTAATTGATATCAGAACAAGAACAAGAAGAATAACAGTGCTATAATACCTACCTTGGACGTATAACTTGTCGAACTCATCCAAGATGGTGTCGAACTTGTCAGACTCCGTGTTCATCAAATCATCTCTTTTCTCTGTTAGGGTTAGTTAGTTAGTTAGGGAAAAACAAATTAAATTAAATGTAGTAAACTGAAGAGTGTTACCATTGATGAAATTCTTGAGTTGGAGGAACTGGGAGCGTATGACCCTGCGAGTAGTTGGGTTCTGCTCGCTCGCCGCTTTCCTCTTAACATTTTCCTCGCCATCGCAATCGCCATTGCCTCTGCGCGAACCACTCATGTTGCCAAAACCCAAACCCTAATTTGTTTCGGAAGGAATGTTGTTTTAAATTCGAACCAAATTCATTATCGATCCTTTTAGCTTTTAGGATTTGAATTTTTATCGAAGTTGGCAAAATTCAACCGCGGGTTACTTTCCCGCTTATGTCAAAATTACTCCTCTATTCTTTTTCGTTTCTTTAATTCTTTTATTCACCTCTTTCTTCCTTGCTTTTACCTCAAATCTTCTCAGTCTTTCTTTTTTCGGCCACCTTATGTCCTTATATACAGGAGTTGCTATTTAAAAATTTTGTTATTTTGAAAATATCATTTTTTATGAAAATAAATAACATAATCATGTTCATGTTCATGTTGTTGTGTAAGAAGATGTAAAAAACTATACATAAAAAAAATATTTTGTCAATAGAATCGCATTTTTATTATATAATTTTTTTCGCATCTCTTAATAGAAACACACAGTATATGATAAAAATATAATTTTGTTATGTATTTTATTTAAATATATATTTTCAAAAATATCATTTTTTATGAAAATACATAACATAATCATGTTCATGAAGAGGTAAAAAACTATATATCAAAAACATTTTTTTGTTAATAGAATCACATTTTTATTATATAATTATTTTTCACATCTATTAATAGAAACAGATATTATATGATAAAAATATGATTTTGTTATGTATTTTATTTAAATATATATTTTCAAAAATTGAAATTAAAATAATAAAGATACAATTTACTTTTTTATATTAGAAATAAAAAGGGTAACTAGTGTTATTAATAATTCAAATTTAAATTAAAAAGATAATTAATTATGTCACGATCAATTTTAATACTATTAAAAAAGATAATGTGTTTCATTATTAAAATGATTTGTATAATAATTAATTTAAGAATAATTAAAAGGATTACTTTTTACAATTAATAACATTTTTTTTTGAAAAAGTTAACAAAACCTAAACATATTTTCATTAAATAAGAGGAAGTCGAAAAAATATATAATTTTAATGGAAAAAATTTCGTATTTTGAGTTTGGATTGCAAGATGAAGGTTTGCGAACGTAAGCCCACTCAGCTCCTGAACTCCCTTGTTGCGTAATACAATTATATATATATAACAAGCTAGGGAGAAACATTTCTCTCAACTTTCGTCTAATATATAATTCTCCAAATTTATTTTCTTGTTTATCTGAATCCTAGAGATGGAGTACAGGTTTAATTTCATACACCGAAGAAATGTAAAAGGACAATTAATTGCATAAATAAAACTACATATGTATTTCATGAGGTGATACACACACCAAAGAGCCTCAGACCCTTTTGTGCATTCAAATCTAATTTTCCAATGTTTCCATCCTTGGTCATCTCTTCATCTTCACCTTCTTCACTGCCAGCTAATTGTTGGTTTCCCAAAACTAGTTTGGTGTCTCCCTTGCTTTCTTCTTCTGCATTATTATTATTATAAATTACATCGATCAATGCAAAAGCTTCTCCCTCTCCTCCTCTTTTTCTCCAATCCACCACTGCTGCTGGTTCACACATAAAAAACGCAACGACATCTTTAGCCTTCAACTTCTTATCCTTCACAAACCGATTCCAGCCTCTGGTGAACACGTAACTTTGGCTGCTCTTCCAATAGCAGTATCGGAACTTCCACAATCGCATGAGTTTGTCATAAAACATAGCCTCCACGTCAACACTATTACTCTCATCATCACTGCCACAAACGTAAGGAAAATAGCTAACTGCATGCTTCTTTGGGATGACAAGCCTGTTGAGCTTGCCCACATCACTTGGTGTTAATTCCTTCTGAAAAAGTTGGGTGCAACAAAACTGTTCCTCGTCCTCACCCTTCAGACCTATGTGTTTCGCAACGCCTTGTTGGGTTTGACGAGTGTTGAGAAATGTAGCAAAGTTTGATGGATAGGTGCCATCTCTAATCATGTTTAGCACGGTTTCTGCGCTGTAATGGCTTTGGAACTGAGGCTCTTGAACTGTTTGGTCGTTCCATGGAAAGTTTCTGTGGCTCTCTCCGCTTCTGAGTTTCATGCTGGCGCTGTCATAAGCCATTGCAGCCTCTCTTTCAGATTTGAAGGTCCCCAACCAGATTCTCTGCTGGTGTGCATATATCTGTGCACCCCAGTTCCCATTTTGTTGAGGCACAACGCCTTTGAACTTCTGTGCTGCTGCATTATTCTCTTCATGCCTCGCGCGTTTTACTACTGCTTCAAATGCAAAATTGATTTCGCTACAATCTGAACTTTCCTTGTATGTTTGAATCATCTCCGGTCCCTCTTCGAGGAGAGATCAGAATATCTTTGAATATTGGAGAAGACAACACAACTATTGGAAGAGGTGCAATGTTAAAAAAATTGTTAGAAGGATTATATTGGAGAGCTAGCAGAAGACAGCAACATTATTTGTCACTTTGCTGATTGCTTTATGGATGAAATCTGGCAATTGTGTTGTACGAAAATGGAAACCATCGTATGAACTAAATTTGGTGGTAGTAACAACTAACAGCGCAGTTAGGAAACGGAACTAGTTGAAACAAAAATTAATCAAGTTACGTACGTACGGTGGAGCAAATCTGAAGTAAGTGGCCTTGGCTTAATTTAGGAAAACTAATTATTTATTTAGCTCAACATCTTATTTTTCCTCTAAGATTTTCTTCGATCAATTAATCCTTAACAGATCCAAATTAAAAGACCACCTGAATGACAAATGTAAAGCTATCCCCTTACCTCAGCATGAACTCCTGATATATATATTTGCCAACTAAACCAAAGTCCCAAACTGTAATGCATGTAATTATATTGTTTTTTGTACCGGCCTCCACGTCTTTGGTTCAAACCGTGTGTGAGTTGGTTAATTAGTTACAATTTTTTAAGATATTCTTTCAATTTTTTTTTTTAAATAGTAAGCTATGTATTAGCAAATTTTATTTCTAAGGAAACACTTACGCATGGGTGTATGTGTAAGAAAGAGACTATTTTCACAACAAACGTGTATAGCTTGAGAAAAATGTAAGAAAAAATTATTTAAGTAATTGGTAAATATAAAAAAATAATAATAATACTAGTGTTATTAAAAAATGTCCTGTGAATAGTTTAACTCGTATAAGGAAGAAGTTTGAAAATTGATTTTTGTTGTGTATTTTGACACAACGGAAGCTAGTTTCATCGCATAAGCAAAAATAAATAAATAAATAACAAACATTGCTGGAGAAGAAGCAATGAGGATGAAAAAAGTTACATAAAGAAGACAATGGAAAACAAAGAAAGACAATGGAAAACAAAGAAGAACAATACTTGTAGAAGAAAAAATGAGAAACTGTTTGAAGTAGATGAGGAGGTAGAGTCAAGGGAGTGAGAGTGAGGCGTGAAGGGATTCCTAAAGAGTGGGGGGAAGGAGAGTAAAGATCCTCTCCATTTTTTTATTATTATTAAGCTTTTGAGAAAATAAATATTACTCTTTATTAAGTGTATCATCTCCATTTTATTTATTTTCTCAAAAACTTATGAAATAAAGAAAGATAAATAAATCGAAAGGATCCATTCCCAGGGAGGGAGTTGTAAAGAGAGGGATAAAATACATTTTTTTTATAAAAAAAAAAGTGAGGGTAGAGAAGATTAAAAGAGAGTGTGTGAAAATCATGGGCCTACTTCTATCTATAATCTATGGCAGCAACACAAATGAGCCCAACATCCAGCGTGAACCCAACATCAAAAGAACTTAATGTTGTCAACCCATTATGAAGGAGCAGTATAGAAAACAAGAGAGCTTTGTACTACAACTCACAAACAATAAGGTCAAGTTATTGTGATCTGATATGGAATAATTTTTAGACAAACACTATTCTTCGGACATTTTAACAACATTATTAACGAATCTTAGTTTTGGGACCGAATCGAGAGATGAATGATGATTAGCCTTGCGTTTAAGCATAAATTCCTTGCATATCTACGTGTCTCTATTATGACTTGTGATAGATTTTACTTTATGTTTGATTAATATTAAAGTTTTTTTAATATTTTAAAACTAAATAAATTCTTATGAGTTTATGAGCTGACTGTGCAAGTCGAGTTTAAAGGAACTTCTACTACTTAATTATAATTTTCAGTTTGACAACCTTAATCTCATATATATTAAATTAATTTATTTTTCATAACCAGAGGAATTTCTAGTGAACCTGGTTAGTAGCTAGAATTTCTCAATAGATTTCCGCTTGTCTGTTTGGCTGTGTAAATTTAGTTGTATTTAGCGATATGAATATGAATGCCTGTTAATAACTTTAGTGTCCAGTACTGATATTTCTCTGTTCATAATCCAATTCTAAAACAGTATATTTAAAAAAACTCAATTATATACCAATTACAGATTTTATTGATTTGCCATAATCGTTTTCTTGTATTTTTCTGCACAATTTTCTGTGTTCAAACCAGGCAAAGTGACTTCAACTTTACATTTTGCATTGTAGGTGAAGGTGATGAGTCCACAAAACTGTTACTTACATGACTAAACAGGTTAACAAAGATAATACGAGATTTCGTTTTTAACACGATTCAGAACTGTGTATGAATATTTCTAGGTAGGTCCAATTCAGTATTAATTGCATGATTCAAGCAAGTACTCAGCTTGTGGATAGATAGAAAAAGCTTTTCATCAACTGTCAACAACGTGTAACAGAAGCTCCATATGCTATGAAAGTAAACAACAAACCCATTAGGCTCAATGTCATAATAGTATATATATATATAAAAAAAAATATGCAAGTAAACTACAGAGTTGCTCGCATGAATGAAAAATGGAATGTATATAATTGAGGAATTCGGAGACACATAAATAATTCAAAGTGAAATGGAAGTGAGGCTATCAAATAAAAACTTGAAAAGGACTAGAATACGTCAGATTCATTGTTATAGGTGGAAAAAGAAGCGGCAAGTCCCCACATGCACTGTTAGTTTTTTATGGCTGAAGTGACCAGTTTGTGGCAGAGAGTCGTCCATTAAAGAGTTTAAGATTTCTCCCCTTCTTCCCTTTTCAGATTGTCACTTTCTCAACTCTAATCATTTCAGATTTCTTTCTCTCTCACACTCCGTATTTTTGGCTAAGCTACGTCAATAATAAAGCTTACTTTGATATCCCCCCTTGTCATGTGTCTTTCTTCCCCACGTCCCTCACCCTCTATATATTGCATGCTATACTCCAACTATACGATCAACCCTGGCCTCTTCATCCATTCCACAATATTTTATTTTCTTCCCATCGCTTTTAAGTGTTTTCCTTCATTTCTCATCCAACTATTCACTTCATTCTCTTCTTGGCTACCTTAGTAGTTTAATTTCACGTGGCTTTGCATGATGCAGATTCCACCAAGAATGGCCACTTCATTCTCTGCCAAGTCCCCCAATATTGCAGCAAACAAGGTACTACTATATCAAAAGTAATAATATTCATAAGTAAATTTCTACCATCATGCACGCTACCTGCCTTACTCTTAGAAAGAGTAATATACCTTTCAAACACATTTTATAAAGGTAAATTGAACAGCGCTCTTTTAATATTTAACACATCTAAATTTACAAGGGGTCTAATGTGTCAAATATCATATCAAATATTTAGAATTACACTGTCCACATAGATCCACTAGTACTAACATATTTATCCTCCATCTTTTTTCCTTCAAAATTTGTAATAGGCAGGTGAAAAATAACTGATTATATTTTTATATATGATGCATTGATGCCAAGTATATCCACTATAATATCGTAGACTGATTCATTTCATGGAAAAAAATATTTAGAAAATTAATTGTCTTTTACTTTTGTATGATATCTGCTTTGAAAATAAATAGTTAATAGAAGGAGATAGCAGCAATAGAGAAGAATCAGTACTCATGGAGAGAAGTAGCAGAGCGGGTGAAAAGAAAACAGGAGGAGCCAAAGTTGCAAGCCTCTTGCTAGGTACTAAACAAATTATCGGTTGATCATTTTTCAATTTCCAAGGAAAAATAAATAAATAGAGTTTAATTTTCATGTATGGTTACTATTGATCAACCAAAAATCATTTTAAAGTAATTATTATAAAAGTCATCATATGTTATCATCTGTGATTGGATGACACTGTTAATGTATTCAAATACAAATGTGTTGAGATATTTTTATTGGTGTTTTTTTTTTCCTTTCATTTGTTTGTCTGGTCCCATAATTTATCAAGTTTTGACTCAATATATGTAGTGAATCAAGCACTAGCTACACTAGCCTTCTTTGGAGTTGGAGTGAACTTGGTTCTGTTCCTAACCAGAGTTCTTGGTCAAGACAATGTGAATGCCGCTAATAACGTGAGCAAGTGGATAGGAACTGTTTACATGTTCTCATTGCTCGGAGCATTTCTGAGTGATTCATACTGGGGTCGATACTTAACCTGCACAGTCTTTCAGCTTGTTTTCGTTCTGGTATACTTTACTTTACCATTAGTCTTTTTATTGTTTAACTTTTCTGCCTTTTCTGACAAGTTGAATTGTTTAATTAATAGGGCTTAGCACTGTCCTCATTGTCATCTTGGCGTTTCTTGATCAACCCAGTTGGTTGTGGTGATGGCCATACTCCTTGTAAACCTTCATCAATTGGAGACGAGATATTTTACTTGTCCATATATCTAGTGGCTTTTGGTTATGGGGGCCACCAACCCACCTTAGCAACATTTGGTGCGGACCAATATGATGAGAAAAATCCAAAAGAGAAGAGTTCAAAAGTGGCTTTCTTCTGTTACTTTTACTTTGCCCTCAATGTTGGTTCTTTGTTCTCCAACACTGTACTAGTCTACTATGAGGATACAGGGATGTGGACAATGGGTTTCTTGGTATCGTTGATCTCTGCTGTCATAGCCTTCTTGGCTTTCTTATTGGGAACTCCAAGATATAGGTATGTCAAGCCATGTGGAAACCCAGTGGTGAGGGTTGCACAGGTATTCACTGCTGTTTTCAGAAAATGGAAGGTGTCTCCAGCAAAGGCAGAAGAACTTTATGAGGTCGATGGTCCACAATCTGCTATAAAAGGCAGTAGAAAGATTCGGCACACTGATGATTTTGAGTAAGCATTGAGATTGCTAATTTTCTTTTCATAATTGCTTGTATTGAATTATTACACCTAGTTGAGAATTGAAAATTTGAAACTTTATATCCGTGATTTGTTTATTATATTGAGCAGATTCATGGACAAGGCAGCGACAATTAAAGAGAGTGAGGTGCATAGTCCAAAGAATCCATGGAGGCTCTGCACTGTGACTCAAGTGGAGGAAGCCAAATGTGTGTTAAGAATGTTACCAGTTTGGCTATGCACAATTATTTACTCAGTTGTGTTTACACAAATGGCTTCTCTTTTTGTTGAGCAAGGGGATGTCATGAACTCTTATATAGGAAGTTTTCATTTGCCAGCAGCCAGCATGTCTGCGTTTGACATCTGCAGTGTCCTTGTCTGCACTGGAATTTATCGCCAAATCCTCGTTCCACTAGCTGGAAGATTGAGTGGTAATCCAAAGGGATTAAGCGAGCTTCAAAGAATGGGAATAGGCCTAATTATTGGTATGCTGGCAATGGTTGCATCTGGTGCCACAGAGATTGCAAGGCTAAGACGTATTAGTCATGGCCAGAAGACAAGTTCCTTGAGCATATTTTGGCAAATCCCACAGTATGTTTTGGTTGGTGCTTCAGAAGTTTTTATGTATGTTGGTCAATTGGAGTTCTTTAATGGGCAAGCCCCAGATGGCATAAAAAGCTTTGGGAGCTCACTTTGCATGGCTTCAATTTCTCTTGGTAACTATGTAAGCAGCATGCTTGTGAACATGGTTATGATAATCACAGCAAGAGGCCAGAGTAAAGGTTGGATTCCAGAGAACTTGAATACAGGGCACATGGATAGGTTTTTCTTTCTCCTTGCAGGGCTAGCTGCCTTTGACTTCGTGCTATACTTGTTCTGTGCCAAGTGGTACAAGAGCATCAATATTGAAGACAGTGACATGGGAGACCAAGGGCAAGAGGAGGAGGAGGATGTAAATAGCAAGGTTTTAAGAGTTTCAACTTGTACAATGCAAGTGTGTTGAGTATTTATTTTCTCTCTCCCCCAAGCATTAATATTAATGTATTCAGTCAATAAGAACCTCTCTCTAGCCACCATATACTACTGTGTTAGGCTTCTGTTTGTCATTATTTTTTGTTAAAGTGAATTGGATGTGCAAGCCAGTGATTTGTTAATTGCTGCTTAAATTGTCCACTTATACCTTAGCTTAATCATTACCTGAGAATTCATCGTGTACATTTCCAATTAATAAATATATTATTTATGAATAGCATTTGTTAATTGATGTATGCTCTTTTCATGTCTTATTTTCTTTTTGGTATGTAACTTAATTATCAGTACTATTTAGCACTTAGTTTTTTAACTTTTAAATTATTCTGTAAAAAGACTTTTAAATTATTAATTAGAGGTTAATTTTTATGTGTTGGAAGGGTAAAAATCTTTATTTACATTGTCAATTAGAAACATCCTTAGATTGACATTTAAAACAATTATTATAAAAGGTAATAAATTTATGTAAACAAAATATTTACATTGTCAGTACATTTTAATTAAGTTATATTAATTATTTTAAAATTTTATTTTATATTAAAACTGGTAATGTATTCTGTGCATTGTATATGATGGATATTTATTTTTAAAATGATTAAAAATTATAATAAACAAATTTTAATATAAATTTTATTATACACTTATAATGAATAATTTAAATTATGATATAAATTAAGTTATTTTTAATCATTGACAATTTTAAAAAAAATATTAAAATTTAATTTAGGAATGGAGATAAAAGAATATGGATTGAGAATGGTTAAGAAAGATTTTGTTTTCTTCAAACAAGAAAAAAACGAGAGAGAGAGAGAGAGATTTTATTCAGACATTTTGAGAATAGTGTGTAAAATGCAACTGATCTAGAGGAAAGAATAAAGATGATATTCGGAATGTTTAGTTCAAATACTCAAGATTGATAGTGAGAACCACACTTTTCACTTTTTAAGTTATGAATATTAGACTAGTATTTTGGTTTGTATATTGAACACGATAAATAGTTATATATATGATTAAAATTTGTAATAAATAAATATTTTAAATATATATATAATAATTAAAATTTTAATAAATAATTTTTAGAATATATAAGTTATATTTTGGAATAGTTATGATAAATAAAATTAAATTATGATATAAGATTATTTTAAAGTTAAAATAAATAGATAGTTAAAAATTCAAGTATACAAATGAAAATAAATAGTTCAAGATTGTTGAGATAGATCATGTTTTACTAATTTTGGAGGTAATAGTATATGAATACATTTTAAGTAGGGTTTTCGTGGATTGGTTCAGATTGGTTTTTGTCAAATTTAGAATCCAACCCAATTAAATTTGATCGGTTTGATCTTTAGAAAAAAATTTGAAACTCAATCCAATCCGTTCATGAACAGTTCAGTTCGGTTCAGACCAACGGGTTATCCATTTAATTTTTTTTCTTAGAACTGCTATTTTATATCATGATTCTTTCAAATATCCAATACAATTAACACAATATTATCAAATGTATGAAAATAGTAAAAATGATTCATTTAATACCATCAACATAATGTTTTAAAATAGACTTATAATATAAATTAAAACAAAAAATTCTTGAACAAGATATATTATAATAATCTGAATCACAACTATTTCTTACGAATTAATTTCTTGCAATAAGCTTTGTTATAACCAAAAATCCGAGTCAACACTCAACAATGAAGGTTATTTATTTTCTTCTCATCCCTGTTTCCATCAAAATCCCAATGAATACAAACCAGAAAAATCACGAGAAGTTAAAGAGTTTCGGAAAAGAAAAAGAATGCACAGAGAAAAACCTGATGCTTGATCGATCTGATGAGATGAGATGAAAGAGAACAGAGAAGGAGCTGGTGCAGAACCACTGAGAAGGAGATGAGATGAGAAAGAACAAAAGCAGCTGAAGCACAGACAAGGAGATGAGATGAGACAGAATACAGAAGTGCAAAAGAAAAAGAAATCTAAAGCTGTGACATTTATAGCACCACACCTTCACAACAAAAATGAGATGAGATGAGGTGATTATGGACTGACCCTTCATTCAACCCAGACATTTACAATACCACACTTTTTTTATTGTCAAAATAATTTTTTAGTTTTTAAATTTTAATATATATAATAAAATTTATATTTTTATTACGAGTTCACGGATCGGGTAAACGGATCAACGAATCTATAAATCTAAACCCGTGACCCAATCTGTACATGTACAATTTTGATCGATTCGGTTCGGTTTTGATCCAAATACATAAATGACTCAACCCAAACTGTTTAAATCAGTTCGGATTCACAAGTAACTCATACCCGTGAACACCCCTAATTTTAAGTAAAGAAGAAAGACAATGTAGATAATCTTAATTTCTAATTACGAGAAGAGGTCATGAAAGACTACCTCTCCAAAATAAAGATTCTAAATTAATGTTTCGGTAAGCTTATTAAAAAAGTTGGTTAGAAATATCTTTGAATTGTACTAATTTCATTTAAAATATAAACTTTATTTAAACTATCATTTCTTGAAATTTGGTATTGAATAATAAAAGAGAGTCATTAAAAACAAAATCTCAATGAAATGATAAATATTTTAGGAATAGTTTTATAAGATAAAATTAGTTGAGTTTTTCTTAAACTCATTGTTTTTTTTATAATTTACACTCTCACTTATATCTTTACTTCTGATTTCATTTACTGTTTTTCGATAAAATAAAAGTTTTTTATTATTTAGATGCATTGATATGCCAATTGAAATAAAGTTAGATGAATTTATTTTCTCATTCCATGTTGTTGTTATTATTATTATTATTATTATTATTATTATTATTATTATTATTATTATTATATAGTGGAAAGACAATGCATTTTTATTTTTTATATTTTTATTCTATATTAATTTTTTTATTATTTACAATTTTAAAATATAGATAAATATAAAGAGATGTGAGAAGGATGTAGGAAATTGAATAAAAAAGAGAAAATAAAATCAAAATAAATTAATGAATGATTTCTAATACCTAAAAGGTATATTGTTCTAAAAAAAGTAAAAATTAAATATCACTTTTATTGTATGTATAAATAAACTAATTTTTACGGGTGTTGTGACAGGCCAACCCATATATAGTTCTGATAAGTTGATAAAAGAGGTGAATGTTTCATAAAATTTAAAAATTTAGAATATATTTAACTCAACTTAATTCTAATATCCTATTATGGATAATGACATTATTTTTTTATTTATAAAAACGAAGTTCACCTTACAAATGAGCTAAATATCTAACTTATTTATCATTGGCTCAAAATCAGGTTGTAAAATTTTTTAATCTCATTGATTTGAATTTATAAAAATTAAAATTATTATTTAAAAAATAAATTCGTGGATAGACAAATCTATCAAGAATTTAATAATCATATTAAAAATGTAAAGTAATTTTACATTTAATCAATTACAAATCACCTTTTGATATGATTTTAAAATAGTTATTATAAAAATAAAAAATTTATCATACATATAATTTGTTATTGAATAATGTAAAACGTTTTTATTCAATCATCAACACATAACCTTTTTTATTTGAAGACACACGTAACCTTTTTTCTCATCTATCACACCTGGAACTCACAATAAACTAAATTGATTTCATATAATTCTAATTCAAAATATACTAAATCAAATCAGTCTATTTTGTCAACTCTCCTATCACCAACTATCCACATGTTTTGTTTGCCCAACATTCAGGTTGCCAAGCAATGGTTCATGATGAAGTTGCACCTCATATTACATGATCAACCATGCATTCAACATAATCCTAATCTACTTTATCTCATTTATCAAGAAAACAAACATGTGAGGTGCACACAACCTTCTATTCAAAAGCTATTCGCAAGAAATCCCCAACCATAGCACAAAAGAATTGAACATAAATTGAAAAGACACTCTAACATGTAACCACGATATTAAATACCGATGTCTCATGTCCGTAATTATGTTGAAAGGGTATGTATATTTTCTGTCCAAAAAGACATATGTTAGTAAATTCATGATGTAAGCCTTGCGTGTAAGAAAAACAATCATGAAACAATTATAATATTATATAGAATTAGGATACAATGAAAATTCTACTTAGTTGTTGAAGTCATGATAATCAATACTATTGCACATCAAATTCCCTGAAAAAATAAATGAAAAGACCAAATCTTCTTCCCTTGCCTGATCACACTTTTAATCTAAGCTCTCAACACAGCAAGTCATAGAACAAACAAACAACTGTAATTATCACAGACCTAAAAGTTAAGACCTACATGGCTATACCATTGTTCACACCGATCAATACTAGTTTAGGTATTCAAAAATTATCAAATGATCATTATATTAGTAAATTTCAGTATTATCTAATGAATCACAATATTAATCCACTTTTGTAAATTCAAAAGTTCCAATTGGTTGAAGCTCACATGCCACGAGAATATTGAAATAGAAATATTCTCTTTGTATTAGTCAAAATAGAAATATTCTTTTGGGATATAAAGTCACTAAGTTGGATTCATCATATATTTTCACCTTTTACCAAATATTATCCGATGATTGTTTATATTATTATTATTATTATTATTATTATTATTATTATTATTATATTTTTTAAAATATATTTTGTATTATTTGATAATTAAGGTTTATACAAGTATCATCTAATTTAATAAGATTTAAATAAAATATATTAAATAAGAATTTACCGTATTTGAAAGCCAGCTAAGGAGACACGGGACAGATTTAATTTTCTTGTTGTTTAGATACTAGGACAGATTTCATATTATATGAAGCATCAACGCAATTATAAGGCAAGAATGTATCATCTTCTATTGGCTGTGCTGCTGCCAAATTCATTGGCATGCAAGCTAATCATTCACTTAAATAGCCAAATACATGTGCAAGAACATGAAGATTCCAAGCATTACTTAAAGATCCCATGAATTGTTTGCCTCCACCGATGACACAGCAAGCTGTCATGGTTACGTGTTCTCACATCATATTCAACATTGCAAATTAATGAAGATTATATATTTACATGGGTTGAGGAATTAAGAAGAAAAAAACCGATGTAGTTAAAAAATTCAATTAGTTTCACTTGAACAAACATAATGTTTTATTATGCCAAAAATGTTGTACATGGGTTAATTAATAAAAAAATATAAATTATTAAGGAATCAATTTATTTAATACAGAAATAATCATTATATTTAATTTTTTAAGTATTAAGTAACCCTAAATATAATAATTTTAATAAAAAAAAGTTACTTGAAATTGTTTAGTTGATCAGAAAATTATATTTATATATTTTAAATTACTTTAAGAAATCATGTTTGATATTAAGCATTTAATGACTCCAAAAAAATATAAAGCATTTAACGAGTTTCTTTATATAATAAATAATCATTTTATATTCTTAAATAAATCAATTTTTAGAGAATGAGATTTCTCAGAATCGGATCCCTTAATAAATTTTCAAAACAAAATTATCTAAAAAAAAGGAATTTTAAAAAAATATTTGGTTGATATGTTTACAGCTAGTAATTATTCAAAATCATTTTTTAAGTATTTAGGTATTTAATATTTAACAACTTTTACTTTTAATATAAAAGATAAATATTATAAAAAAATATTTCCATTATGTGTTCATGGATACACAATATAAAAAGAAAATAACACGGGCGATCTTTGATACAAGAAAACATTTTAACATGGGAGAAAAAAGATATATATTGATAATGTAAAAAGTTATACACAAGCATCAAATTGTAACTTATTATGTATAATAAATTTGTTAATTTTTAAAATAATTATCTTATAATAATTAATTTAAATAATAATTTATGATTGAATAATAATATAAAATACATAGATATTAAACTCTTTTAACATCTCTAAAAAAATGTGACATGGGAATAAAAGTTTCCTGTGTTTCAAAAAATATAAAAATTATTTCGTGGACATAATTTTTTAATAAATATTAATTTTGTAAATAAGTGGAAATAAATTAAGTAACGGGTAGACATAAAACTTTCTCTTGATAATTGATTGTAAAATTATTAAATGTTTTAAAAATAATTACTAACGGTAAACATATTGTTTTTAAGAAATTTAAATAACCAAATATATTTTATAAAATTTCTTTAGGGATTCGATTCAAGAAATCTCATTCTAAATAAATTGACTAAGTCAAGGTTCAAATTAAAAATATAGCTCATAAGATTAATATAATGATATAAAGTCTTGTTACATTTAATACGAGAAAATGATTTATTTAGTAAGAGAATCAATATTTAATTTTCTTCATATACAAAATATGAATGATTTTATACAATACAATTATGGTTTGGTTCATGACTTTTTCGTTTTTTTACAAGCCTCAACAAACCTGGGGTGCATTTGATACACCTTAAGTTACAACATCCTTCACCAAAATAAAATTTACAACATAAGTACCACAAAACAATACAAATGCTTAAGTAACAAGGGAGAAGGGAGGGGAGGAAATCATGAGATCGAATTCCCAAACATTTGTCAATAATTTTTCTTATAGTGTATATCATTTGATGAACAATGAACAACACAAATTATGGTAGTATTTTTTAAAATATTATCTAAATACAGATCATATTAATTATTTAAATATAACAATGGTGATAATGTCATAATATGGTGAGACAGTGATGATTGTGGTAATGATGATGATGATGATAATAATAATAATAATAATAAAGACAATGATAATGGAGAAAACCAAGAAAGAAAAAATGTAATCATAAAATAAAAATTAAAAATAGATAATATTTTCTCTTCATATTATATTATTATATAGGTTCTCATAATTTATTGAATAACAAAAAATTATATTTTTACTTTATTCATCCTCATTTTGTGATGTCTCAATCTTTTTTCAAATTAAATAAGGAATATTCATATTTGTGCTGTCAAGTCAACCACACTCAAGCACACCATTATTCATTTACCTTGCATGTTCCTCCTTCGCACTTGTTGTCAACCATCACTATCTCCTAAGAAGGTGTTTGAAGATGAGATGATGAAATTGAGGAAGTGCTTAAAGGAGTACATAAAGGGATATAGATTTTTTTTTTTCTAAAAAAAAACTAAATGGGGTATAGAAAAATTATAAAAAGAAAAAGTCTGTTGGGTTGAGTTTAGCAGCGCCAAAAAAAAGTAGGATGGGGAAGACTGAGAGGGAAAAGGCAACAATTGGAATATTTCAAATTTTAATGTGCTAACATAATTATAATATGATAGGATGTTCCCAACACGACATCACATTTAGTTTAGTGTCGGTAAAAAAATATATCCAAAAAATATGGTGATAACGGAAGGCTGCGAATTTTAGAAGCTGAGCCAAGACTCGCCATTAATTATTAGTTATCATGTCGCAAATTAGAAGCTGGTTTGATAAAAATTTGAAAAACTAGAAAATTCTGCACAATTCAAACCTCGCTAAAACAAAATTATAACACTCACATTCCAGACTTGCGCAATTCATTATTTCCATGTGCAAAGTGACACCTTTCGCCAAAAGTGCAGGAACCTTTGGCAAAGTTTTCACACAGCTTAGTCTTGAAGTTGCTTGTAGGGGCAGAAGTCTGCGAAGTAAAGCTTTTCACTGGAGGCCCTTTGGCAGAACTAACATTTAGAATAACTTCGTGAACCATGGCACTGGCTTGTTTGATCTGATCAAAACTGCCTTCAAGCTCAATGTTTCTAAGGTTAGGATCCGTGTCATGATCCCTTATGGAAAGTTTAGCTCCTGTTACACGACATATTTGCTTCGAGTTGACACCATTTTTTCCAATGACAGCTCCGGCTAAGGAAGCATTGATACTGATTTTTGCAGTAGCCGAGGCTCCAAAGCTGGCAGCAGCTCCATGAGATGGATGTGGGGGCTCAACTCGCTCACCTACCCTGCTGCTTGGCATTTGTCCCAAAACACGGGGATCTTCATATGATGGGGCTGTAGGCCTGCCAAGCTCCCACTCACCATGAGCAAAGTGACATTTGTCACCAAATTTGCAACCTTCAGCTGTATTAAACTTGTTGCACAATCGGGTTTTAACAACTGGAGGAGAAGATCCATCGGGGAAGGATGGTGGAACAGGGTTTCTACCAACTTGAGGAATAACAGGATTGCTACCAACATTGATCAGCTGAGAGACACCTTTGAAGCCACCAGGAACATAATGCAGGAAGTGGCATCCTTCACCAAATGGGCAGCCAGAGGTGCTGCATAATATATGAAAGCAGATGACATAAGACTAACATATAACTAACTGATAAGATTCCAAAAATTATACAGATAGGATTCACATAAAACGTATCAAATCACACAATGATTGATGACCGAAGTAACAAACAATACAGAATACCCAATGACAGAAAATAAAAAGGGTCCAGACCTATAGTATACAGTATATCACAAATAAGATGGCACACTTGGAAGTTCAAGTTTTCTAATGACGAAATAAGAGAATAGTGCATGGTTACATGATAAATTGATACAGTACAAATAACTAAAATGGAGAAATTTGAACACCTCTTATAACAGAAAACATATGAAACAGATTCCAGCATGGTATGTCTAACTTACAAAATTCAAAATAATAGAGACACCATAAATCATCTTCAAGCCTAAAATAATACTGCTCAGCATTCAGCAGTAAAGCAACAATACTCAATCTGATTTCTCATAAAAGAAGCAGCAAATAGGAGGCTACAAACATCAAATTGCTAAATGCAAGTACATTAAGAATACAGAATACACATTAACAATTCTTTTAAAAAAAAACACACATTAACAGAAGATAATGGAAAATCAAATATCCATATGACAGTCAGGTGTATTTTATCAAAAAATCCCAAGTCATAGTCTAATTCATTCCATTTCCTTCTTGACAAGTAATTTTCACTTGCATCCCTTTTTCTAGATAACTTGGGAATAAAGGCATATGACTATGATACTATCAGATATTCCTTCAACAACATAAATTCATTCAGCCTGGTCACTCCAGACTGCCTTGGGAGCAACAGTTCAGAACTGTGAGGAAGCAGTTATCTACCCCGGATAGTGGCACATAACGGCTGACCCCAAAAACACAATAGCAGTATAGCACATGGCCAGATGACTGCTATTTTTAATTCTTTTTATACATTCTTTATAATTCGTACTAAATACATATAAATGCTAAAATAACTCAAATATTGACATGTTCATAATTAACAAAAAAAGTTATAAGTCGTATCTCTTCAGCAAACTTTCAAGTAAATAGTAACAAAGGATGCCATGGCTAACCAAAGAGATGGAGAAAAAAGGAGTGAATAAGTTTGGGTCTTTGGGAGTAAATGACCAAAAAGCAGACCTCAGAGACTCAGACTAGAGAGACAATAAACAGACTAATGGAACAAAGAGAGAGAAAAAAACTCAGGAGTAGAGAGACAAAAGTCAAAAATCACTGAAAACAGAGATTAATGAGAATACAAGAACCATGAAACAGAATTACAAGAAAAAACTGAAAAAAAAAAAACTGAAAATAAGAGAGAAATAAAATAAAAAAATCGTTAAATGGGTTGCCAGAGAGAGACCAGAGGGTCACATAATGGTCTCATGAGGGTGCACAGGGGTCAAGCAGTAGTTGCAAGGCAGGAGAGGAGAGAAGTGAATTATGAACTTTGACAGGGTTTTCTACAGGCTGAAACCCTTTTTACCCAAAATCCCAAAATTAAGTCCATAAAACACCCCTCTTAATGTTAATATTGGAGGGTATTCACAAGATTTTGGACACCATCAGCATAGTAGTGATAGAGCACCACAAAAATAATTTCCTTCCTTCCTATTTCTCCTCTCAAACAAATGGTGGAAATTTGATATTTCTATCCTATCCTATCTACCTCCTTATTTCCTTCCACTCCATTTCTACCCAAACAAATAGAGGGTTAGAGATCACACTCCCAATGTTATAACATTAACAAGCAATCAAATACAATAGTATACTATCAAGGCATGCAAGGGCTGCAACTTGCAAGACACAATTATCAAACACTCATAGCACACATCTGAGCCTTCTAAAGCAGAAAGCAAATGAGAAAAGATGGTGACAGCACAATTTCTAATTCTTCCATAAAAACTACTCCTTCTGGTCCTTATTATAAGGCACTTTGGAAATCAATTACACAGACTAATAAAGTAATTAATTCAGTTGATTTTATCAATCTTTTTTTAAAAATGTTACTAATGTACCAATTATGCCCTTTTTAATAATCATTAACTTGTAATGTTTGATGTGAAAACATTAAAGTCCAAGAGTATTATATACCACCATCAATAAAAAGTACAACTACTTAAGAATATTTAACAAGGGCAACTAATGGAAAAAAGATTCAATGCTTTATAGGAATTCTAAAATGCCTTATACAAAAGACTATCAATTTCTTCTAAACTATGCCTTACAATAAGGACCAGAGGGAGTAATATCAGCACAATTTCATCTGCAATCCAAATAGAGATAATCACCAGAATAAATCAGGAATGACAATAAATTTGAACAGAAATCCAAACGCGTGAATCATTGCAAATCAGCAGCTCCCTCAGTGTATAGTAATTGTCAGTATAATGTGCGAATCGGTAGTGATAAAAAGTATGACCAATTACTAAATGTTCAAGGATGACCCACTTTATTATCAACAAACGCTTTTATCAATTTTATCAATTCAGACTCATACAATAGAAAACATTAATGGAAAAAAAAATCAGGAGCAAACTCATAACCGCTCAATGTTTCAAGTCAGATAGATAACCAAAGCAAGGGAAGACAGCAAAGTTGAGTCAAACCTTGTGCCAGAAATCACAGGTTTAATCCTAATATTTTACAAGTGTTCGTAAGAGGTCTATTTTAATAAAGAAAAGCAGAAACAGAATATGTATCGTAAAAGGAACTAAAAACATATATTAAGCTCCAATCGGCAAAGGCCACTTTCTAGCACATAAAGGTGGAAGATATTGCAAAATTATCAACATAAATTTCAGTATCAGCATAGCATGGCCTTGCCCACCGTCAAGCAGGAGAAGGATGTCAAAACTTCTAAAGTAGTAACTTAGTAGAATCAGGACGACAAAAATACAAAACAAATAACAGGCATATCGACAGCATAGTCAATTGTACATTATATATATATATATATAGGGAGGGAATCCACTTACTCCAAGAGTAAGTTTAAAAAATTACTCCTAATCTGAATCCTTTGTTTTATTTTAAACGAATGGCTTAGATTAAACCATTAAAAATCCACACATGACCTCTTCTTCTTAACCCTACCCGGTGTTTCTCTGTTCTTAGTCCGAGACACCTCCGCCCAGTTCGAGACGCCACCACTCATGTTCCAACTGATCCTTTCTTGTTGATTCATTTTTGTGTATTAAGAATCCCAAATTTTCAATGAATAATACACTTCATTCAAGTGCACCTAAGTTCCTTGTCAGAAAACCCCAAATGTTGATTCATAGCGACCATCGTGTTTGACTATTGTTATCATATTCATCTCCGATCCAGCCTATTTTCTTCTCAATTCAAACCATAACTTGTAGTTTTGTGCCCATGTGCAAAGGCCCTAATTTACATGTGTCATCAAGCAATCAAATTTCTCTTTCTAGTAACTTTTTAAATTTACTCTTGGAATAAGTAGATCCCCTCCCACATATCTATCTATCTATATCTATCTATCTATCTATCTATCTATCTATAGATAGATAGATATATATAGAGAGAGAGAGAGAATCATTATAGTCAACATAAGCAACAACATTATTATCATTATATCATAGAGATCAATTGAACACCAGATAATTTCACCAATTCCACACAAAAATCAGAATGTAGTATGTTGTGAATGCTTTCAAGCATCATTCGACTTATGTTTTGGTCCCTATTGATAGAATTAGAACATGTCTTAAGCCATGTACTGCTCTAGTCATTTCAGAGATCTGCATCAGAGCTCTTTACTTGCAAAGATTGTAGAAAATTGTATACAACCAAGTATGTAGATCAAGTTATGCATCCCATAGAACTGCTTTCATTTATATATAGCCCAGGAAGCAGTTAATATAAGTGATCATTCTTGAGAATCAACAATTTTCTGTTCATAGTCTTGTTATGGTAATTAGAAGTAGGACCTGTATCACAGCTTTAACTACCCAATTCATTAGTCAAATCATATGGATTAAGCTTGCAGAGATTGTGTATTAAAATTTTGGTAAAACATTAGAAAACTTATACATATATCATCATCAAAGTGCATTATATTTTATTTTAGATAAGTTAAAGATTTGAACCTGAAAAACTTTGTGCATGGCTTCGATTTGCTTCCTAAACCAGTTGGAAAGGAGTCCGTTTCTGTTACAGAACATTAATTAAGTCCTCTCAGTTAAAATTTCATTGATTTTTTATGATTCAACTTGGATAAGATCCAACAACCATTTCTTGTTATTATTTGACCAACACTTAAACTTGTGAGTAGTGAGTATTTTCAGAGCAAGTTGCACGAGATAAAAAAAAAATCAACATCTAATAATAAAAAAACATAATGACAGAACGTAAATATTAAGATATTACTATTATCTAAAAGTTAAATATTGAAACAGTGTGTCTAATTTTGAAAAGATTGAGAACTATGGCGATTGGAACGAAATTGGCCTGGCGTTTTTCTTGATCCATTAATTAGGAGCTTAGAAGTAACAGTAACAGTTGACGGGTGGAAAGTAACATGGAAAAGTAAAAGCAGATTGGAACATGTAAAGAAAGTAATAGTAATAGCAGATAGCACGTAACAAACTAGCTAGTAAGTAGAAAGAAAAGGAGTGGAGAGTAAAGACAAACCAGGCCTAGATTTCTTGGCGCCGCCATTGAAATTGAAGGCAGCGTCAAGCCTTCCTCTCTTGCGATCCATCGCAGCGCCGACAATAGATCTACAAACCGAAACCCTAACCCTAAAAGCCCAACAGTTCCAACAGACAGAATGAACGTAACGTATCGGAACGGAACTTTTCTTGTCTTAGCTCATCCAGTCAGTCACTCAGTAAATTATATATGTGAGGGAAGGGACCGACCTTCGCAAGGTTAGATCTATGGACATCATACCCTATCTGTCTCTATCTGTCTATCTATCTCATTCTTATCTCACCAATTTTCTCTCTCTTTTTATTCTTCTCCGCTTAGGGAAATTTTTTTAGTGAAATCAAAAACGAAGGAAATAAAAAAAAAAAAAAATATATATATATATATATATTATTTGAATGGATATAAATTATAAAAAAAATCTCTTTATTTATTTGAATGAGTAAAAAACTATTAAAAATAATATTAAATTATTTGATATTTTTTAACAAATTATTAAAAATAATATTTTAATAAACTAAAAGAAAAATCATCATCTACTCCCCATTTTATATCAATTTGTAATGGGCCTTGAACAATCATTTTCTTCTTATGACATTGGTACTAAGTATTTATTAGCTTTAGTAATGACTAATTTCTATTAGAGGATCTACCTGATTTTTATTTTATTTGTATAGAAAAAGTATCCTGTCAACTCATTCAAATTCAAATTAGATATTGTTCTTAACAAGCTCACTAGTTGAGTAGTCTGATATTCTCTTTCGTCAGGTGTGGATATGATTTCTGATCTCCTTCTTCTCAGTGTGTAGTGAGAGTACATACAAAAGGAATTCTAACAATCAAGTTAGTTAAATTCAAGAGATTTATTTGTATAGGAATAAGTAAAACGTATATTTTTCTTATGTTTGGTGGAGTATAAATGAGTTATGAGAGGGGGTTTCAACTCGGTAACTGTTTCTCACCAGTCTTCTGAGTATTTCTTGGTGGAGATCGTGTCGCATGGTCTTAGAGTATAGGACGTCGATAAACCACTTTCTGTGTAGTATTTTGTGTCATTTTGGATGTATTTTCTTGGTATAATTCACGTATGAACACTAGTTTTGTATTACAGAAGTACCACCGCTCAAATGAGTGAAAGAGTTAAAAATTGCATAGATTTATGAAGATTTGAAGACTCTAGACTTAATAATGGTCATGGTCCATTTTCCACGACTGTGGTAATTAGCACAACCATAGACAAATGATAACAATTGTCCTATAACGGCATCAAGGATCTGATAGCAGTCGTGGTAAACTCACCACGACCATGTTCAATTCACGAGGGTCATGGTCAACCGAAAGAGTCGTAGTCAGTCTATAACGGCCCAAGGCTTTAGTGTCACTTTTGACAACAGCCGTGGTGAATCCACCACGGCTATAGTGCACATTTTTGTGTAGTTATCTTAGGAAATTATATGTAGATGTCTCTGTCTTGTAAAAAAATATTCAATTTTATTCTTATCTTTTTACAAAATTGAGAGAACCTTTAGGGCTTTTGAGAGTTAAAGAGCACGGAGAACACTAATAAGATAGATCGTGATCATCGTTTATGCCTATTTGTATTTTATGTCTACTCTTTATAAGATTGTTAGTTTTGCTCTAATCATGAGTAACTATCCCCCCTAGTCTAAAGGTTAAGATGTAACAATCTATTTGTACTTCTCTCCTTATTCTTAATGGAATTCTCCATTGTTTTATGTTAATTAATTATATTTCTTATTTTAATGTTTATTTGGAATCGATTATTCTAACGCTCAATCACTTGCATAGTAGTGATCATTTGCATATAATTAGTAGATTTAGTTATAACATGTTTTATACCAAATTGATTGATCAAACTGTTTTGGTAATCTCTAATAGATTAGTTAACCTGTAATTAATCATTCACATGATTAATTTTATTCTTTGACTTAAATTGATAGATTCATGATTATCGGGGTATTGATTTAAGACAATGAATATCTTTGACCTTAATCATATGCTTTAAAGAACTGATAATTAATTGGGAAATAAATTTCATTAGGATCGAGATTAAGGAAAATTTAGTACTAGTGAGTCATAACCCTTGGTCACTTTTATCATAACTCAAAACTTTTTGTTATATTCATTTAGTTGTTTATAAAAACCAAAATCACAAAAAATTTAAAATCCTCTTTTTAATCATCTCCACTTTTAGTTTAATAAACTTAATTAATCGGAAATACAACTAGTCCTTTGAGTTCGATATTTGGACTTTCAAGTTCACTGTTGCTATTGCATAAGGTACATTTGCGATTGTGCGGGCTTAACATATTTTATGCATCAGACGTATGCCCAAATATACCTTGAGCATATGGCATGCACGATACAAATATTATTTTTAAATATTTACTATTGAACTAAACAATTTTTAATTACTCTATCCTCTCATTTTATTTGTAGTTTAAGATAATACTTTTCCTTGTCTTTCTCATATCTTCTAAACAAGTGGAAAAATAAAATAGCTTTTGATGATGAGAGTCACGAGCTATAATGAATTAAGAGAAAATTTATATTTAATTTGGAATTTTGAAATGAACTCATGCCCAATTTTTTGGACTTTTATAGATTTTGTGGGCTAAACCTGAAGTGGACTATGATTCAATTGGGTTTAAAAGACCCACATTTAATCCATACTTGAAATTTAAATTTTTAGAAGTTTGTGTTATTCCACTCAATAATTTTCTTTAGCATTCTTTGTCCTTTTCTACAAGTGAAAAAAATGGGTTATTTGTTTGACATGGGTCGCAAGCTATAATGAGGTGAGAGAAAACTCGTATTCAATTTAGGCATTTAAAAGGAAGCCAATGCCCATTTTTTGGGCTAAGCCCGAATAAAAACATGATCTAATATGACTAAAAAGGTCCACATTTAAATTAGACTCAAACTTTATAGTTCAAATCTTACATTTCAACGAGAAACTTCGAGTCGGCCAACTTAACTCAACCTATTTTGCCACTTCTATCCTTCTTCACTTCCTATTCAATCCTTCATGCTATTCAATCTTCACGAAACTGATTTAGGGTTCGCCTCCAATAGCTCAACCACCATCCCCAGTTGTCACTCCCCCGCCAGTGAGCTCCCCTCCCCTCCCCTCCCCCCAACATTCTACATCTTCTCCTTCGACAAACTCGACCACATGCTTTTCCTCCTCCGTTTTTGCCAGAACACCTACAACTTCTCCTCATGCAACTCGTCCACCGATAGTACCTTTATGGACAGATCCTCTTACCACGCTAATCCAAACGTTTGTGTATATATCATATAAAACTATTAGTTTGTCACAATAAATTAGTCTCAACATAAACTATGTTACAATTTTAGAGTTAACAATGAAATGTTAAAATAGATCAATTAGTTTTAAATTAATAACAATGGCATGAGATAAAGATAAACCATTCTTGTGTAGGATTTGGTCCATTCTCTCTTGACTGATGATAGCATCTCTTGTGCATCACTTACAGTGTTGAACTGTCAGATGGTGTTAAACCATCATACAATTTAGATTTAGCTTTACCAAAAGGAGAACTAGCATTTTAACATATTCTCTGTTTTTTTCTCACAGATCAATGGTTCCACTACCTGAAATCTGTCTTTATTGACCTCTGACATGTGGGCCATCTTAATTCGCATTTTTGCTTACCATGAGAAGGTTTCCACTCAGATGCGAGTGGCATATAGAGTGTGCTAACATTTCTAGTGCGATTTTTGCTTTACAGGTTGATTGGATGTACTATGTAGCCTTTGGTGCTAACCTTTACAATTTTGAATTTATCTCCATGATTGGGATTGGGAGTAGTTGTTAATCCTATTTGGTCCTAAGATGTCCAATTTCTCACAAGCAAGAAAATATTTATCAGAGAAGAAAGCATATAAATTGGACAACTGTTGAGCTGACAATGTTAACTCTAGGGGTGAGCATCGGGAGGGTTCGGGCCAAGAATGTTGAATCCGTTGAAAACTGAAGCTTGCAAAAGGAGGCCCGTCACTGTCCGTTTGGTCTTCGGATTAGATCGGGTTAGTTCGGGTTTCCACAAAATTTCACAGATTTGAGCGATCCTTTGAGAAGCTCATGAAGGACTGCTGTGGTTACGGGATGGTAGAGCGTGGTTGATGGAGCTTGCAGAAATGGGGTGCAATGAAACCATGCAAGCGTAGATGTGGTGCAGCAGCTGTTTGAAACTCTTACTTGTTCATGAAACTAGAGAACAATGAGAGAATGGGTTTCCCTTGTTCTAAACTTTTCATTTTTACATCAATGCAATAGGCCTTCCCACTCCCAATGCCTATGAACATAGAACATAGAATAGCTGGAAACGTGTCGGCTTTGTATAAATGAGTAATACAGGTGACTTCATCAGTCAAATGGTCAATCTCGTCGGTAGCCACCATAAGGATGTTGAGGATAACCACCTCTTCCCACCATGGAGTGATAATTTCCAGGAGGAACTCCACTAGGTGGTGGTGGCATATGCCCCATACCCATAGGTGCGTTCACGCCTCCATAGCTTCCCATGTCCATACCCATCACCGGGTTTGATGGAGGTCTGAGAGCACCCACGCCAGCCCGGCCCATACCGGACCCAGATCCCATAGCTTTACCCGTGGTTACAGTTGACGTTACCGTTGTTGTGGTGGGCTTCTCCATCCTCTTTTCCCTCCTATTAATGGCATCAAAGTCAACTCCAATATCTGCTAAAGGGTTTATTTTAGCTGCAAATGAACAACATGAAAAGTCAGTGTTCATACAGATATGATCACACATTGAAAATAGTTTGAGAAGTTATAAGCACAGCACTCACGTCCCGATATATTAAAATTAACCAACCCCCCTGCTTAGTGTATCTGCCCAAACTGTCGATTTTGTCTCAAACTTGTCCTTGGGCTGTTGAGAAACAGCATTCTGTGAAGCATGTATTCCTTGACCAAGTGGTTGATGGTTAAATGACTGTCCCAACAAGCTCCCACTGTTAAACTGTGATGCTTGATCAATAGCAATGGGGAATTGAGAAGACAAATAGTTTCCACTCAGTCCTGTTGAAGCTTGGGGAGCTGTGTGTTAAGGAATAAGTGCCATAGATCCTTGGTTCATATGTCCACCGTGAGATTGAGGGACCATGCCTGAAGAAGCTTCTCGAGTCAGAGAACCAGCAGCCAGGGAAGGGAATCCACCATATATATGACTACCTGACTGTGCAGATTGATCAGCCTGATATGGAAAGGGTTGCTGTGCATGTTGACTAGTGGGAACTGATGATGTGGGTTGTAGCGGTTGGACACCAGGAGCTGAAAAGGCTTGTGCCGCAGGTTGACTGGTTGCATCTGAGAAATCTTGCTGCATGTGTTGGCCAGACTGTGCAAAAAAAGACTGTGGTGCCATTGGCCCTGATGAAGCTGAAAAGGAGGATGAGGATTGAGCATCAGGAGGAGCTGGAAAGTTCTGCTCTGAGGTTGTCCCAGGTAATGGTGCAGGAGGAAGAATGTCTGCAAGAATATCAGTTTCCTGTGATGGCGGTGGCATACACAAAAACTGAGAGTTCAAAGACAAATGCTGAGTGTCACTGGCACCAAGAGCAGAAAATGAGACTCCAAAACCAAAGTTGGAGACCAATTCTGTATTAGGACCACTTGACTGGGATGGTGCAAGACCCTGACGAGTCAGGGGATGAGATGGAGCAGTTTCAGTGGAAGGACTGGCCTTAAATGGTGAATCACCAAATGGGTCTTCAAACACCTGCCAAAAGTTAAACCAACAAAATACCAGGATTAACAAAGAGAAAGGATATGAGAGGAGCTGTTTTACACACACCAACACAATATATATATATATATATATATATATATATATATATATATATATATATATATATTCGAAGCATGCATGATCACAGTAATTTGCCCCTCAGAAAGACAACACTTCCAAGTTCTGAGGTTCCCCTCCATTCATCATGGTCCACAAACAGAAGTTATAGCAATTCTTATGCTACATTTCTTAACAAGAATCCACCCACCTAATTGTAAACAATCAAGCATGCAAAATCAGAAAGGACAGAGACAACAAAACAAAGTGAAAAGCATTCCAAGTCATACATAAATTCATTCTTAATACAGAGTAGAAAAAACAAGATTCAAATATTTTCTTATACTGACAGTATAAACAAACACAAATTCATACCAGGTTGAAATTACTGGATGCAGATGGTGGCGGTGCAAATGACGCTGTTGAATCAAGGTTTGCATTTCCTTGAGAGGTTGTGATTTCTGATGCAGAAGGCACAAGAGCCAATGCATTTGAAGAGAATGACTCTGATAGGGAGCCGAACAAGTCCATTTCAACATTATTAGCAGGAGCTAAGGCAGCTAATAAGAAACAAAAAAGATATCATGAATATTGAATATAAAGGCATAACAAATGTTTCTTGCACAGAACTTGAAAACCATCAATATTTAACTAAACCCCAAATGGCGATGATAATAATTTCATCCAATCTCAATTAGGATCATGCCATTGATGATTCAAGTGTAGGACCCAGGTGAAGGATATATGAAGTGTTTCATCTAGCCACACAACATAGTTGAACAATCCTTAAAACTTAAAAGCACTTCCATACTTTCAAGTTCCGACTGGTCCACATATTATATTTCTCAGTTGGTAGTCAGGCATATAAGTGAAAAGTGCAATTATGAGCTTCACTAGTGAAATGCCCTGCTATTTTCTCAAAACATGCATTCACCCTATACTGGATCTTGAATTTCAGTTTCACATGTATTGAAAATTGAAAATTTTATACAACTGAGCACGTATATACTCTATAATCTACACATCAATCAGTCTTACTAGTGACTATATAAATGAACAACCACAGAGACTAATTAATAAAAGGATGCCAAGCACCCATCTCACCATCGTTGCTACCTGATCATGTGAATAGATGAGGCATGCTGTAAAATTTCTCATACTGTCAACAAATTTCAAAGTTCTCTTACAAACCTCCATGGTATTTACTACAAGAAAATCACAGGACTTACGAGCAAATCACAAGAGGTACATGCTCAGGAACACTGAACAGGTTGCCAAATGAAAAAAAAATATGTAATGAAAGGCATGCAAAGAAAATTACAAATACAGCCTACTGGAAACTTCCAATCCAATAAATGGAGTGCAAACCCCCTGTCCCCCTGTCCCCCACCCCACCCACACCTCTCTGGCAGACACAGTATAATGAAGAAGAATTTACTACATAACGCAGCAACAAAAGCATGTGAGTGATGAACCTGACGTGAATTTTAAAAAAAGCAAATAAACTCAAACAGGTGTACACATTTTTCAAAACAAGAAACAAAGAACTTCTCACACCTGATACAGGACGACCACGAGGATCAAATTCATCGAAAGCCTTAACTTCACGGTTTCCGGATGTAGCAGTACTGGCAGCAGCAGTTGCTTCGTTGGATTATTGCTTATAAGATCCTGCAGGAACAGAGGTTTGGCGTGGGTTATCACTTACAGGAGAAGAGCCTGTTGGGGCAGAAGCAGCTGAAATTCCCCCATCACTGCAATTAAAATAGTAATATAGTTACAGATTTCATGGGGAATAAGTAATCTCCGTATTGTAAACTTGATACCTTACATAGTGTAAAGGGCTTTGAGAAACAGCTTCTTCATAACTGGGAGGAGCACTCACATTTTGCTCAGAAAGTTTCCGCTCTAACCTGCCCATTGTATGATATGGTCAATCAAAATAATGCCAAGAGGCATTATGCATGGACGCGTGTGTGTGTGTGTGAGAGAGAGAGAGAGAATCTTTATGGATGATTTACCTTCCTTCCATTGAATGGTCTTCAGCTTTAGCACTGTTATCTCTGAGAGAACATTGTATAAAATGTCAGTGACACCATAACTGCCAACATATGATTCTAAAAGATCAATTGTATAATAATTCAATAAAATCTCGAACACAAGATCGCTTCCTTGTATTATACTGTCATAGCTTTCCATCACAATATAATTTTACCCCCACAATGCAAAGTCCGTTATACTGTACATCCTCTATACTATTTAACTTGTAACTTATCTTCTTTATGGTTATTATCCACAAAAAATCATAATCACAAAACCACTAGAAATAAACAACAGCATTAAATTTGTTATTTTACTAATTAACCATTAACTAAAATTTTAAATATAATCAAACATCAATTCTTGCACTACTGAGCATGTAGATCACCTGCTGTATAACTATTCTAGCTTAATCAGTAATCTCATGTTAGAGTTCCTAGGAATGCAATTGATTTAAAACTCAATAGGAAAAGCTTTGTTGCCCAAAGTGGTTTACCCGGCTCAAACTCAATTTGTCTGGTGTGCAATATGGCGTCTGATATAAGGGATCAAGTTGTAAAATTGCAAAAAATCGTGCAATTTTCCAATTTCACAAAAACTGACCCATTTGAAACTTTTTTGACCTAGTTTCACCCAATTTGATTCAACAGAATCAACACAGTTCGAAGCTTCTTCATCTTGGGCGACTGTGAACCCTAAGCTGCTGCTTCTTCATGAAGCATCTGTGTTATTGAAACCTGACCCCTATCCCTAACCACTGTTCTTCTTCCACTGTCTGAGACAGCAACCACCAAGCATTTGAAGTTCTATTCTCTGTGCCGGCCACCATTTTTTCTCTGTTCTCTATTATGTTCTTCTGGTGGTTAAGTTTTATGCCTTGTAAGTTGTCAAAACTTGATGTGTTGAGTACTTCTGTTTTGGAACTGTTATGTTTTCTACTATACTAGTTTATGCGTTAAGACTTATGAATATGATGCATGATATTATGGAATATGAATTATGAATATGGTTTATGAATACAGATTATGTTGTGTACTTGTGTTTTGGACTAGTTAAGTTTTTAACTACTAATATGCCTATATATGCACATGAGCACATGTATATGAATTTTTTATATCTTAGGATTCGATTTAGATTTTTACCCCCATTCCGATCTAAGGTGTAGAATTTCAATGTTGAATACCTTGATTCTCCATGATAAATTTTAAACTGAAAAGTTTAAAGATATACTCATTTTTCTTCTCATCCACCCAAATATCAAAGCTACCCAAAGCCAATTGATGAAAAGCCCAAAAAATCCATCAACTTAATTAATGCAATAAGGTATATACAGATGATAACAACTAACAAGAGAGCTATGATCCAAAACCAAATGAACCCAAGAACTATAATTATTAACAATTAAAATATTATCTATTTCAGATTTTTTAGATAAAAGAATAATTTATTAAAGGCATTATCTCATTCAGATATAGGCACATACCGAGATGAATGCTGACCATCATCATCAAAATTATGATCATGATCTCTATCAGATCTCCTGCTTCTTGAGCCATAATGGTCATCGTCAACACTTCTTCTACGGTACTCATCATCCCTGTAACCATCTCTGCCATAGCGTTCCCCATCATCTCTGCCATAATGATCTGCGTCACGACTATACTGATCATCCTCTCTATAGCCCCATTCTTTTTCTCTGCCATAGCCATAACCACTTCTATCTTCCTCCCTGCTTCCATAACGATCATCTTCATATCTATCACCATAAGATCCACTGCTTGAAAATGAACCAGGCCTATACATTCCACCTGTTGAATTGCTGCGAAACCTGGTGAATCATGCGGGGCAATTAGATATCTCCTCCAGATTGAGAAATCCACATATTTACATGTCATATTATACTCAGTAGTTTTACATTTGTGATCTAGAAATCCGAAACAAATTCAAATACACAAATGATGGATATTACAAAATTCAGGTAATAAAGTAAAACAAAATATCTGCTTAAACAACATGTTGTTCTTCCTCAATAAGGTATAAGTTCTTGTAGCAATTGGAAAATAACAAAGTTTATACATACATAAATACATATATATATATATATACATATATATATATATGTATATATATATATATAATGAGAGGATAATTACTTGTCTCTGTTAGCAGAAGTCTTGTGTCTAACCTCCGTGATTATTTCTTTATCATTCACAAGGAGAACGAGACTCTGTGATTTCCTCCTGACATTGTTTCCCCTGTCTCTTCCACTGGAATCAATATATTGAAAATTGGACAATGTCTGTTGATGTGACATTGACAATATTATCAAGTTGCGATGCCGATCGAATGGGGGTAGAAGCATAACCTGGGAATTGGGATGAAAATCAATATGCAATAAAATGTCCCTGCTATGCTACTCACTTTGATTCTCTTGTCCTTTTAACCTAGCAACTCAGCGTGAAACCCCTTTCCTCAAGGGGAAGAAATTAAAAGGATATTTTGATTAATTTAGTTTCAGTACCTTGAGCATGCAAGCCAATAGAACAATGAATGAATTTGTACAACTACGTACAACCAACTCAAGTCAAGGTTCGTCTTGTCTCCCTTCCCTTTAATTATTATGTACAAGTCATGCCATGCCACTTCTATGCTTAAATTTATTTCAGTTACCATATTTTTACGTTCATTTCCCCCAAACTGAATTTACCATTACGACAAATCCTAATTTGCTTATCTAATTATCAGTGTTTATTCTTTAAATTTATGTTTATTTTTAAGACATCACAAATTACAAGTTTTACTAAAACAAAAAATTCACCAAACAATTCTTCAAATGAGAAAAACAAATTCATTTCTTAATAAAGTAGTATATACAAATTATTTTAGAGTAAATTACACTTACATCTCCTATGTTTTGTTTAAATTTCACCTTATATCTTTTCCTTTTTCCACCCTACAAAAAATAACTTAATTGTTTAGCTTACAATACACCCGTACCCCCTCCCTTTTAAACACAGTTTAATAATTTAACAGAGATTAGACACATGTTGGTCATATGACTTTTAATGAAATTTTATGTCTAAAATACTCACATCTTCTTCCTCTTAGCCTGAAAATATTTTAAGACGACTTCTTTTTATTTTTTATGTAATTAGACGTGAATTTAGCTTTTTGTTGGACGTGAACCCACTTTGTTGGTATGCAATGTTATCAGGATCACCGTTGCATATCTCACTCAGTTCGTCCCGTTAGTCCATAAAGTGGACCAAAATATCTACACCTGTTTCAGGACCCATGTATTCTGGTTCATCCATTATGTTCTTGTGGTCCCAAACATCAACACTATTTTAATAAAAAATAATGAACAAATAATTTTCAGTTTATCCATTGTATTTCCTGTAGTCTCAAACATCCAAACTATTTTAATCAACAATAATAAACAAACAATTTTAAAAATCATAAGTGGTTACAAATTGGTCCCCATTGAAATCCCATTCAGAAATAGCCAAAACAACAAACAATCAAAATTAAATAAATAATCTTAAAAAGCAACCTATATACAAGATCCAGTGGTCACTTATAAGTAGAACCCTAACGTGGAACATAAATCATGAAACAAGAAGAGAAATAGATTGCTCGTGAATGTCGAAGAAGAAGACAAGCAGAGGCGTTCGTGAACACTCATGAACGTCACGAATTAGAAGAGGAACAGTGAAGAACTCACGAACTAGAAGAGAGATGGTGAAGAACTCGGGAACAATGAAGAGAAATGAAACTTGAACCGTGAGAGCAAGAGAAACTCGCACCCCTTGAACGCTAAAAAGAACTTGCCAATAAGAGGAAGAAGAATAGTACTTAGTGAAGAAAAATAAAACGTGAACCATAAATTATGAAACTAATTGGGAGGGGATAATTTGTATTTTACAATTAATAAAATATAAGAATAATTTCGTATACTTAAATATTTCAATTTACGTAAAAGGGTAAAAATAATGTAAAGTACAAAATCGGGATTAATAATTAATATTAATATAATAAATTTTGGAGTATCAAATGAAATTTTAGAAAAATACAAGAGGTGTAATTGTAATTTACTCATTATTTTATGTCTATTATTTTAGTAATTTGAAAATTTATAAAATATTTCTGTAGTTTTTTAATTATTGTATTTTAAAACTAAAGTATTCTTAACATTAGGTAATGATGACCAATTCCTTAAATACTTACTAGACCTCTTCTTTATAATCATTGTTCGGTGCGGCATCGTTCTTTTTTCGCTTTTATATCTTGAAAAATATAGTTTAATGAGAATTGATGCATGACAGCACCTATAACGAATTAACAATGAAAGGCACCGAGACAAATTTTCTTGTATGATAGCATGAACAACTTTCAACCTTTTTCTATCTTTATGTCTCTCTTTTTATAATAAGTTGCTACTTTTTCTTAAGAGTAGTTAGGAGAGCACTTTTTTGTTGCCTTGTAACAATGCAATGATTAGTATTTACGATTTTTTAAATTTTTTTTCGTGTTATTATTAGATAACAATTTGAGCTTAATACTACTAATGGTGGTATTATTAAAAAAATAATAGTATTTAATTTGTTAATTACTAATGAAAACTATTAGTTGAAAGGTATAACAATAATAATAATATATAACAGTATTTATAATATTTAATAAGATACAGATTTTTCTATAATCAATTGCAAATATCAATTAGATATCGTTAAAAATATTAATTAGATAAAAAATAGTTAAATCAAAGTAAAAACAATGTTGTATGGACAGCAATCTTTTACTAAATATTCGAACACTTTCCTAATTCTTAAGAGT
>PYAF01000353.1:684465-721863 GCA_007407185.1 Glycine tomentella
TGGTGATGGTGGAGGTGGAGACTGGTAGTAGTATGGAGGCTTGGGAATTGGTGATGGTGGTGGTGGAGAATGATAATAGTATGGTGGCTTAGGAACTGGTGATGGAGGAGGTGGAGATTTGTAGTAGTACGGTGGCTTAGGAACTGGTGATGGAGGAGGAGGAGATTGATAGTAATAAGGTGGCTTGGGCACTGGAGATGGTGGAGGTGGAGATTGATAGTAATATGGAGGTTTAGGTTTTGGTGATGGTGGAGGTGGTGATTGGTAATAGTATGGTGGCTTAGGTGTTGGTGATGGTGGAGGTGGAGATTGATAATAGTACGGTGGCTTAGGTTTTGGTGATGGTGGAGGTGGAGATTGATAATAGTAGGGAGGTGACTTTACGGGTGGAGGTGGTGACTTGTAAACATAAGTAGGTGATGGGGGAGGTGGCGACTTATACATGTAAACTGGAGATGGAGGAGGAGGAGACTTGTAATAGTAAGGAGCTGGTGAAGGCTTGGGCTTGTAGCATTCTTCAAAATGCTTCTTTGAAGCATAAGCAAATGGCTTAGCCTTAAGCACAACTTCATACTTGTCTTTGGATTTCACCTTCAAGTCCATTCCTTCGTTCAACTTGGTAGGTATGTTGAAGGGTGATCCCTTAGGTGGAGCGTAAAGCTTGGCCTTGCACACTGTGGGTCCATATTTGACATAATTGAAGTCCTTAATAGTGATGCTATACTTTCCATTGCTCTTAGTTTCTCCATAAGCCTTGATAATATTTCTTCCTGCTTTGCATTTCACCTCCACAACAGCACCTACATACCCCAAAAATAGTTAATTATAATTGATAAATAATACATATTATGACAAACACCTCCCTCCAAAATGATTAATTACTCCTCCGTTCTTTTTATCTATTTTTAAGGTATTTATGTATAAATAAAAATATAATAATATTTTTTATTCTAATAAAATAATTGAGATTTATTATTTTACTTTTGTCATTTTTATTCCAAAATAAATGCATGTATAAATTAATTAAAAATTAGATAAAAAGATAATAAATTAATTGACAAAAAAATAATTAATATAATCTTAAGCTTTACAAACGATAAATAAAAGGAAACATTTTCTTCTTCTTTGTAAAAACGCCAATTAAAATGAACAGAGAGGGAGAGTAGTATATTAGGTTGCATTACTGAAAGAATAGTAAGTTAAACTATCCTTGTCAAATAGCATATTATATTAGTCACTACTATCATTTAAAGGATAATAAAAATTTAAATTATCTTTCTCACATTAATTATTTCATTATCTATTACAGGTTGCATCCGTCTCCTCTCTGATAAAATTATATTACTTTTTTTTTTGTTCTTTTTTATGTATCAATTTTTGGAGATAACACATAAATTAAGAATTTTAACTAATATATTTGTTTCTATTAAAATTATTATTATTTATTTTCCATTATAATCTCTACCATTATTATTTTTTATTTATAAAATATTTAAGATTTCAATTGAGATAAGAAACAAATAAAAATAATAATTAATATACAATATATAATTAAGAATTTAATTGAGATAAATATATGATTATAAAACATAATAATTAATATTCTATTTAATTTTTATGTAAAAAACATTATGTTTAACTTCTAAAAGGACAAATAAATAGGAAAAAAATTATTTATAAACAGTGGTGCGCCCACCTAGTAAATTGAAATGCATGTTAATTAAATTATAGTAAAATATTCACTTCAGCATATATTTAAAAAGGATAATCTAGACACTTTAATTAGTAATTTATACATAAAAGATAAATATATTCATTTGCTTTTCGTTTAACTTGAATCCATTGAATTTTTTTCTTCTCAAACCTTAAAAATATCTATCTTGATTAGAATGATAATTAGCATAAAAGGTTAATTATAAAAACGAGACATCGAAGAATTAATGCTAGTGTAAATTAAAGTGACTAAATTCTTAAAAACAAAGACATTTATGAAAACGTACAAAGCTTAACTGAAAGTGCTGCTAATGAACATAAAAGAATTATAATTCATGCCTTCTATGCACCCAACATAACAGTTTAACGGTAACAGTATACTAAGCATTAATTTTGAACCAACAATAATAATGATGTAAATATAAAGTATAAAGAAATAAATATGATATGTACACCTACCTTTGAGGTGTTTCTTGTTATGAGACTTTTCGGGATACTCCCAGTCATAGCATTTGTAGCTGTAGACTTTACCCACTACCTTCACAATCAAAGGGTGGTGGTGCGGATGGTAAGGGTGTGGGGGATACACAACTGGTGGAGGAGGAGAGTTATAGTAGTAGGGAGTTGGGGATGGAGGAGGAGGAGATTTGTAATAATAAGGTGGTGGGGGTGGAGACTTGTAGTAATAAGGAGTGGGTGAAGGGGGAGGAGGAGATTTGTAGTAGTAAGGAGTTGGGGATGGAGGAGGAGGAGACTTGTAGTAGTAAGGTGGTGGAGGAGGAGATTTATAGTAGTAAGGAGTTGGGGATGGAGGTGGTGGAGATTTGTAGTAGTAAGGTGGTGGTGGAGGAGGAGACTTATAATAGTACGGAGTTGGAGAGGGAGGTGGTGGAGATTTGTAGTAGTAAGGAGTTGGTGATGGAGGAGGAGGAGACTTGTAGTAGTAAGGAGTTGGAGCTGGAGACTTTTCAGGTGGAGGTGGGGACTTGTAATAGTAAGGGGGTGGAGGGGATGGTGAAGGTGGTGGAGGAGACTTGTAATAATAAGGAGGTGGAGGTGAGGGAGATGGTGGAGGAGGAGACTTGTAATAGTAAGGAGGTGGAGGTGAGGGAGATGGTGGTGGAGGAGACTTATAATAGTAGGGAGTTGGAGCTGGAGCCTTTTCAGGTGGAGGTGGAGACTTGTAATAGTAGGGTGGTGGAGGAGATGGTGAAGGTGGTGGTGGGGACTTGTAATAATAAGGGGGTGGAGGTGAGGGTGAGGGTGGTGGAGGAGATTTATAATAATATGGAGGAGGAGGTGAGGGAGAGGGTGGTGGAGGAGACTTATAATAATAGGGAGCTGGAGGTGATGGGGAAGGAGGTGGTGGTGATTTGTAATAATAGGGTGGAGACTTGTGCTCATAAGGAGGAGGTGGTGGGGACTTATAGACGTAAGGAGGAGGAGGTGATGGTGAAGGGGGAGGCGGTGACACGTACTGGTAAGGTGGAGGAGGAGAATAGTAAGGGTAACCATCAGCATTTACGGAAACTATAGTGATAGAAATCAAAGCAATGGCCAACGCCAAGGCCATTTGCGGCCACAGAAGACCCCTTATGGGGTCGCTGCCCCTCGCAGTCATGCGTAGAAGGAAAAAGCTGACCACCTCGGGCCAATGCTTTTTCTTCTGAGTTGTTTTTGGAAGAGAAGGGATGTTCAGGGGAAGAGAGAAGAAGGGGTTTGGTGTGTTAGTGATGACTGACAAAAGCTGCATGAAATACTTAGTACTTATAGTGAAAGTGAGTCGTTAGAGGAGAGCTGTCACCAGGGACCAGTTCAAAATTATTCAATTCCTTTCATTTTGATTTAAATTAAGCTTCACCCAGCTGGCTCTGTGACTTTTTTTAAGCACTCTTTCTTATTTGTTTTCCTCCAAATGGCCAATCTCCAACTACTGATTAAAATATTTTCAGCATCTTATACCGTTCCATTTTAGTATTGAACACTAGTTACCGTAATTAATGTCCTATTCTTTTATCTTTCCTTCCTGCCTTCCCTGCAGAGTTGCCTATCTTGACGAAAAAGTAACTCCAAAATGCTTTTTTCACCTTTCTCTTTTCCATTTTTCTCGAGGGAAGCCAAATAATAGTGTTTTTCTTTTTCTTTTTGTATCACGGGTCCATGAGTGGTCATGATTTTTGTTCAAGTCATCGATGGCAGGCATTGCAAGCTTTGGATCAAATCCTCTTTTGTTCAAGGGTGAATATATTTTGACTTTTCAATACTATTTTTTTCAGTACATCTCGAACACAAGCTTTTGGCAGTTTCTGATAAAGAATAATCGAAATTAATTTGCCTTAATATGCTACACAGTCCACGTGTTCGAGGGGTTACGATACAAATCGAATTAAGTCCAATATTATCATTCATCAAGAAAATGGCATATCCACACAAATAAAATTTCCTTAATACGTTGATTCGAGTGGGGAGAAGGAGACAGAATGAGAAGTTGCTATGAGAAGAGTACAAGTTCACCACCTCTTTGGTTCACTCCACCTGTTAATATTTTTATTTTATTTTCTTTCTTTTTCTTTAAGAATTTTCCCAGCCATTTGATTCCCCAATGACGAGATCAGCATGTGATGTTGTCAACACCAGCATGAAGTGCACGTTGCTGCTTTTGCAGCTAATTCGTGGTACCCAAACTTTAGAGGGGAACGAAAACAAAAATGCTAGCAACAGTAACGAGGGAAAAATAGTGATTTCCAGGTTAATTTCATTTCGTGCAAGAAATAGTAATTGGTATTTTCTTGGACCCTCAACTTTAGCTAGCTATGCCTTAAATCTGTAGATCGACATTTTTGACGTAAGTCATGGACCATTAAGTCTTTCTACTAAATGTTTCAGTTTGGGCACTTGGAAATTTCTGAACACTTTTGAAGAAATATTTCAGTAACATACGAAGAAACTATTCCAAAAAATAAAAAAATTGAAACGTGCACATAGAACGGAATTATTACTGCAATGTGTAGTCAGGGAATTCATTGGGTTTTTCTCTTAATATGTTCCCATGTGATGAATTTCAGAGGAGTTCAAAGATAACTAACTACCTTTGCGTGATGCATTGGTTTTAGCAATTGATCAGTGTTGGCATGTAACATAAATTTATGACATGAATAATCAATAATTGTAACATGAATGAATGAAACGTGCACACTATGGTTCCCTTATAAAATTGTGTTGGATAATATAATATAATTGAACAACTAAGCATTTGCCAATTAAAAATAGCCCTACAGTCCCAAAGAAGGAAATCTGAAGGTACATTTCTCTATAAAGCTCCGGACATATCTAGTTTTATTTTTATATGGTTTGAAGAGTCAAGATTCCCTGATAATCTCTGGAAATGGAAAAACTAAAAATAGTAAATGATTTTTACACGAGCAATACTGACATTGTAATTATATGATATGATGTGCAGTGTTTTGAAGGGAAATGTGGTAACTTTTTTTCATTTTAGTACATCTGGTCTAATTTATTTACCGTTCTAAAGGCCGAGTCGCAGCGAATTCCAGTGTAGATATATGTCCCATTGATCAAGATTACCGTATGATGTGTGCATTAACTGTGTCCCCATGTGAACCTACTAATACTTAATTTCTAATGGCCACTCTCCTTCTCTCTCTCATTGTTTATGTTAGTCAATGCCGTGAAGTAGAACGTCTCTGAATTAAGGTGTAAATAGAACATCGGGTTGTTGAATTCAAGGGAAGATAAATCACTTGCATTTGATTAGAAAAACTTAAACGATAATAGGAAGGATATTTGTTCCATGCATAATGAGATTAAGAAGTGGTAGTCATAGTGGGGGTGGAAAAGTTAGAAAGTGAGAAGGATTGGACAGCTTGGAAGGGAATAATAATAAGATAGAGGAAACGTGAGTCCCTTTCGATGCTTATAATGTAGGAATGATAGGAGTAAATCACAGTGAAAAATCAAAGAGACTTTTCCTATAAGAGCAGATAATAATTATATTAAAGTTGTTTGGAGGGCCACACCATCAACCACTTTTGGTCCTAAAATTCTCACGTTTAGGTGTAGTGCAGGTTGTTGCAATTCTGCAGAATCAAGTTATCTCCATCAAATATTAATCTCAGCACCTCATCTTCCCCTTTTTCTTTTGTTCTTCTCCTAGCTAGGAATGAAATCAGTGATGGACTTCTCTAGTTATATTCAGAATTTCGGACTTTGCTTTTATGCTTTTGATTTTGATAAGAGCAAAATGATTTATGCAACACCAAATTCATTATATAACGAATGATTTTCGTAGCATTTGCTTATTTGGTCAACTTGTAGTTGTACACTTCTCTCTTATTGTGACGAGGGACTTAGAGTTAAGACGGGGAAGGTGATGAAATAGACTCTCTCTCTTTCTGTTTTGCAAAAGAGACATTGACTTAATGCTAAAAAAAAGACCATGACCAAATATATAAAAGACTTTAGAAACATAATAACAATAATTGATTTTGTTTGGTCTTTCAATTATTAAGTGAGGAAATCTGGGCTAGTTTAAGCATATAATTAAACTGAAGGTTAAGGGGTTATTAGCTGTACAGAATTCATCAAATAATTAAACGTTTGTTACTCCAAGTAGGAAACAACACCCTCCAAGCTAAGATGACAATATAGCCACGGGTAATACATTATGAAGGACATATATTGATGTTGACAGGTACATGTTTATCACAAATAGTTGTTGACCAAAATATTTTACAGCTAAAATGTATATGTGATGAGATTCAATTTACCTAATAATCTAATACAACAACAATAGTCATATCCCATTAGTATTAGATGAGGTTAATTGCAGGTAACATGCAGGGATAATTACTGCATAATTTTGCATATGAATAAAATAAAAAATACATGACGAGTAACTCGATTAAAGAAAAACTTTAAAATTGTTCCTTTTGGTATTATTTCTCTGACGAAGACTCAAAGGACAATATGGGTTAGCAGTAAATGTGTTTCGCTGAAATTAAAAATGCCATATAATAATTCTGATTACTTCTGCACGTGCTGATGGCAGCAGGGGTGTATTCCTTTGTAGATCTACGTCCTCAAGTGAAAAGTATATATGTTGATTCTTTTTGAAGTGGCCGTCTTGGGCTTGGTTTACATTTAAGGAAAATAAAATCAAAATCAAAATCAAAATCTGTTTATGCTTTTAATTTTCCTGATCCATACTTTCCCTTTCACATGATCGAATTGGATGATTCTTTTCTTTCCTCTCATCCTCTTTATATAAATTCACATGAAAAATAACTAAGGTAGTAAGGTGCGTCTTTCTTTTAATTTGTTTACACAAAAGGTGCGTCTTCCTTAATAGTTTCTTTCCACGTAAATGAATTATTTTCTCAATTGGTGTGACCGGCTAGCACATGCATTAATTCAGTAACGGATCTAAGCTCCTGAGTGAGGGTGACAAAAATATACATTTAAATTAAATAGGATAAGTTGTATGACAGCCATCATTATATGTATCGATGCAACAAATAACAAATTACAATAGAAAAAGGTATATATCTTATTTTATTTTATCCTATTTAGTTAATTGAGAAAAAATAAAATTAATTTTTTGAATTAAATACTTAAATAAAAATAATAAATATATGAAAGGAGTAAAAAAATTAAAAATAAGAAGTTTAAATATATAAAATTAGGAGGAATAAAATATACATATTTAAGATATTTATGTATAATTTTTTTTTTAAATAAGGGGGTGCAAGTGCACCCCTAAAATGTATATACATCCCCCGGTGCATCAATTAAGTCACAAGTATATGCCTTCCACCAAGAAAATACTTATAACTTAAACAATATTAAAAAAAATGCATAGTAATCAAAATGGAGTGAAATTAAACAAATATTACCAACAAGTTGTTAGTCCCTGAGATAGATTCTTTTAAGTAAGATTTTAAGTTTGAATTTAATGAATAAAGAAATAGTAGTTAAGAAAGAAGATTTATTAAAGATGATTAGTTATGTTCTCCTATAAAAAATAATTATAAGTAAAATTAGTAAATATTCCACATCAATGTCAATGTGAAAAAAAAATATAAAAGAAAAGAAAAATAGTTCAAAGAATTTTTTTGCCTATTTACCATGTGTAAAATATTTGCTCTAGAAAAATAAAAATATCAAAAAAGTGTCCAATTGATAGAATAGGAAATGTGAGGTTAATAATAGATTTGTGAGGACAATACTTATGCTATGAATTGATTTTTTTTAAACTGAATTTCAAATTATGGGAACAATTTAAAATTATAAATATGTATTATGCTAAAAAGTAGAAGGTAAAGACAACTGCTCCCACACTTGTATATGTGGATCCATCCTTATTAGGAGTGTTTATGAGATAATTGGAACAAGTTTATCTTTGTACTTATTTAACTTGAAATTTTATAGTTTTCATTTGTTTGAACTCAAGCTTAATTCAATTAATGCTCGGAAATATACAGACCAAAACCAAATTAATATGATTTATTGGTATTATAAGTTAAAAAAAATAATTAAAGAAGTATAAAATTATAATCAAGAAAGCTTTTACTTTTTTTTACAAACCCATGTATCCTTCTTGTTTAACGAGTTATGATTATTAGGAATAATAAAATTATTTCTCAAAACATTTAATGTAATTATATAGACAAGATTTAAACTTATGACTATTAACTGAGTTTGAATAATTTCACATTGATTCACATATTTAATACCAATATAGTTTTATAGTATATATTTCAATATCAATATTGTTGATATAATAATATTTATAAAGTAAAAAAGGTTTTATTATTAACATACCATTGTCTTAAAAAAAGTAAATATAAGGACATATCCAAAAAAATACATCAAATATCATTTCTGTAACTCAAATTTAGTATTATTAAAATTAACACAAGACATGATAGCTAAAAAGAATTAACACAAGACAAGACAAGTTGTAAGCACCCTACATTTTGTATATAACGTTTCAAGATGTACTTTTATTTCTTTGGCCATCGGAAAAAAATAAATAAAAACTAAAAACAAGCGAGACAAAGAATACGAAGCACACATACATACATAAGCAGGGTTATTCAAACAAGTCCCAAAGCAAAAACTGGCTAAGACAAGTGCGAGTTTGTTTTGAAATATATTTTATGATTAAAATATTTTTCGTCGTTGTAAAAAGAATTTCACAATTTATGAGTATATTTTTTATCCTTATAATTATGTTTTTCGTCTTCAGTAAAATTAAAATGTAAATCCAAACCTACAAAACATTTTTTTTAATTATATTTTAAAATGTAACTTATGAGAGTTAAAAATCGCTACAAATTACAATTTTTTTAAAAAAAAATCAAATCAGAATTTGTAGTGGTTAACTCCCCTCCCCCCCCCAAAAAAAAATAGTTGTAGGATTTTTATTTTTTGCAAAAGAAACCTTTCTCCCAAACCCATAATAGTCACCACCAAACACCACCTAGCGCCATCACCATCAAAACTGTCTCCAAATACCACCATCAAATATCACTTGTTCCTCTCTTCCTCATATATGTGATCCCGACATCATTGTGTGCGCTGCGCTAGCTAATGTGGGTAGTGACACGCGGTGGAGAAGGTGATGCAAGTGGCGATGCGACATAGAGGAAATGAGTAGGATGGTGATAACTTGGTGGTCAAAATTGTGGTGGAAGAAGAATACATAAAAGGATGAAAAACATACTGAAAATTTGCATAGACAAATTTTAAATTTTTTGATATTTATAGGATGAAAAATATATTTTAATCTTTTTTAATCATATTATTGAAATAAAATATCTATCAATTTTATGAATGACTAACCTATTTTAGAATTTTTAAATGAGAAATGTGTTTTTTAATAAGAAGTGGACAGTGAAACGTTTATATATGTTTTTATAATTATAGTATATTTCTGAAATATGTGTATAAAAATATGCAATTAAACTTATATTAGTTGATTATAGAATCAACTTGACTTTGATAAATTCATTAATGAAATATTTCAATCGCATTAATTAGTCGATGCAAGCAAAGAATACGTAATACCTTTTTTTAAGAACACATAATACTAAACTCACCGACAAAATAGAAATAGCCGTTGTAGAAGAAGGATCAAGAGGGAGCAATTATATTGTTTAACCGTTTAAGTATAGAAGAATCTAATAAATTTCAACACCCGGTTTCGGTGGGCAATGGTTTCGTTGGTTTATCTTGTAATATTCAAAGGTTGCAACTTCATGTTAGATTTGAATTCTGTAGTTTGTTTTTTGACATTTGGTACCGGTATCAAAAGTCACTGTACACAAACAGAATACTATTTACACAGACAGAAAAGAATAAGGACAAAGATTACTCAGTCATTTTTACACACCTCACTCAATTATTGTATAATTTTTTTGTTATCTAATTGTAGTTGTTTCTGTTCTACACGAGGTAATTAAGAAAATTAATTTTAACCAAATTCTGTTCATTATTTTGATTAAGGTTTTTTTTATTGACGGATGTTTGAGATTTGAGATGTACAAACAACAATGCTAACTCTGATGTGATTAAGATGCCGTAAACAAAGGATAGGTACTCATAAAAACGTTTAAGAATTTGTTCAGGGAATACGTGTGAAATTTTTTTAAAAAATTTAAACACCAAAAACATAATTAATTTAATAGTTTATAATATTTTTGAAAAATAAAATATCACAAAAATTTTATAAAATACATAATGTCACAATAAAAGAAATTCAAAATATTTAAGTTTTTATAAATTATAAATGTCTTTTACACATTTTTATACTTTAAAAATATTCTATGTTATTTTCATTGTTAATACTATAAATATTAAAAGGATATAGTGAAATTTGTATCAATTTATTCCTTTTTTTCATATTGTTTACATTTATATAAAAAGTTATTTTTATGGGAACAATACCTATTTTTGTATAGGAGCAATTTTTTATTACATATACAAATAATAAAAATCTTGTGGGGACAATTTATCCGATCCATTCTGTTATTATGCCTACCTTATATTAAATATATATATATATATAACTATTTTGGAAATAAATTGAATTATAGACAAGAGTACATTGAATAAAAAAATATATTAAAACTATTTTATTCGTTGTAACAAAATATATCAATTTTACTAAAGTTTTGTGTCTATTTTATGTAATATATTTTTACATTTTTAAATATAAAAGATTTTTTTACTATTTCATCCTTGGTCTATAAAATCTAAAGACCGATCATATTTTTATTACATTGTTATAGTGGTGTGTCTTTTGTTAAATTTATAGAATAATATTGTGATTTTTGTTATATATATGTAGTCAATTACTATGAAATTTTAATTAAATTTTAGTATATTATAATTAAATTTTAATATTTAACCCTCTTAAAACAAATGTGCACCCTGGACATCATCATATTAACATTCATGCAAATAGGGATAGTTTATATGAAAAAAATTAAGGGATAGTTAACCAATTTTTCCGTGTCATAGTTTTATGGTAATATTGCATGCATGGCCTTGTATTGCTTGGATAATCAATGTATTGGTAAAGCTCAGCCAGCTGGATGGTGGCTAGCTAGTGTGATGTGTGATGTGATAACAAGTAGTATATCGTTATCGATTATAAGGAAAGTCTTTCCATCGTTTTCTTCGTGTTTGAAAGTGACAAAAATATATAGTAATTTGTTTGTATAAAAAGTAAACAACAAATCCGCTAATTAATCATCTCGATCGTGTGAGATCATACGATACAGGGAAATGATTAGTGCTCCTATGCTTCAATTCACTCCCATACCCAAAGTCTCTTTTCTTACTTCATTATGACTTTGAACAACTTTAACCCTCATCAAAATATTTTTACTTTTACTTTTACTCTTAGGAACAACATCTAAATTTTTATTTAATTCATCACGCATCGATTCCATGTACTCGTGAACGACAATGGACTTTAATCTTTAACATTTTTATCTCATTTTATTTGCATTTCTAATGCAAATCACATATATATATATATGCAAGTTAAATGCACTTAAATTCGAATGTCATTATATATTTAATTCTTTTAAGGAAAAAATTAAGGATTAAATCAGAAGAAGAAAAAAGGGATGGTAACATGTTGCAATTTACGTTAGGCCGGATGGCTGATAAGGAATCACTATAAGCTCTCAATAATTTAAAAAAAGAAGAAGAGAAAATAGTGTATATATTGACCTGGGAGTCAATGCTGCTGTGATGTTCAAACTGCACAATAATTGCTTTTGATGAAAAAACAATCACTTGGAATATTTGAGAAGGAAATAAACTCCGTCGCGATTTACTATGGCATTTAGTTGGGATGAATAATGTGAAGAAATGGGGAGTGCATCCGAAAGCAAATAAAATGTAGTATAGTATAATGTTAAATACAGCTGTGATTGTGATTATGAAAAAGGCAACGTTACTGTTTAATCATTGTGTTTGATGATTGAATTTTATATATAGTAGGAAATGACAAACAAACAGATTTTGCGAATATATGAGCATGAGAAGGCGATCAGGCATTGGGGGGAGTTGATTATTTGATGAATTAATTAAAGCGGAGAGTGACGGAGTGAGATGGACCACGTGCATTATGCAAAACACTTTGGTTTCATTGCTTCGCATATATGGCCGCCGGGGCCCACCATTTACTCCTTGCTTAAATGTTTTGTCCTCTCTTATGTCTCCCTACATCTTTTAACACCCTTCACTTGCCTATCGTCCATGTCTTAATAACAACTTTTAACTACTCCATCGTCTTACATCCTTCTCACTCAACTAAACATACTAGTAGTTCAAAATCACATTGCGCCCGTTTAATTAGGTGATTCGCTGTGAAGCATTAGTTTACTACAAATATTAATTTGTGTTCTATATATCGGTTAAGAAATTTAATGTAGCAATATATCTGTTAGGAGATAAAAAACTTATGTTGTTTATAACTTTTTTTATATTTTTATATAATTTACATAATAAATATTTTTCTCTTTTGGTTCTTTAACCAATTTAAGTACAGTGATTAATAAGACTCTTGTTTATTCCTAACTGTTTTCTTACTGCTTATTTTCAAAACCAATTAATGTTATCGCAGCGGCTTCTATAGTTAAAGTATGTGGTATGGTAGGAATCTTCAATTAATGTCTTCTAGGCTAATTAAATGTGTGGCCGCCTATGATTCGATCGATGATTTCAAATTCAATAAAACTTACATTACAAAGGTCAACCTTGCTTCCACAAGGAGTATATTTGATGCCATTTTTGTTTTTGACATCGGGCTTTGGGCAGTTTGTTTAACATATTAAGCAGATCATATTGTAAATCTATCGAAACTCCCCTTATGTATTTTTAAATTCGAGTTTAGGTGGGAGTTTATATACTAACATGCATGTAATTATACTATGATAGCTAAGACACTTGGACAGTTGAACATTAGAAATTAATGCTAGCGAAACACGTTTGTTTGCAAGTGACGTAACACAAGATATTAATTTAACACACTTCAACTCCGCGTGTTTATCCAGATGTGACTGCTCAGCTACAGATTATTACTTATATGTTGACAGGCATATGTAGTCAATGGTGAGGGAGGTTTATAACTAAAGAATAAAAAAATCATCGATCTTAGAGAGAGTGGTAGATTGGTAATGCCATGTAGTTGAAACTGGATCGTGTGACTTTGTACTATTCTGGAGGGATCTATAACCGATTAACTATACCTTAAAAAGAATTTTACTTGTAATGGAAATTTAAATTTTTATGATTTATATATAATTATATACTATCGTACATGTTAATTTGAATGGATACTTGTACTCGAAAATCAAATTTCTATTCGTGTCATTAATTAATGCAGTTTCATGCTTCCCGTAGTTCCGACATATAACATGAAAAATGGCATATATGACCCATTATGATATTTATGTCCCGTGACTTTAACTCGAGCAGTTTTGTTAATTAGCGTAATTTATTTTCCCTTATGTGTAAATAGATAAAATGTGTTAATACTTAATAGTACCAGTGCGTAACACATTTACATTGATGTAACATTACAATAATAACTCTTATTCAGAAATGTATAATTAATATATAAATACTTGTAACTATATCATAGTATGTACCCGTTGATAGAGGCAAAATCTGATAGAGAAATAAATGTAGATCTTTAGATCTATCATGATATATTATATATACTTAATGGCTGTCTCGGTGAAAAGGTGCAGCACCAACAAAAATGGATATGATAAAACGCAAGGAAAAGAAAAAGAAAGAGGGCACTCAGTTGATACTTATCCTATATATATAATACTTGTTGGTCCTTTTTTTTTTTCAGATGAAAAGAAAAATGGAGTACTGTACACTCATGATACCTATCCTATATAGATACTTTTTGTCTGAAAAAATTGTAACCTTTAATATTGGTCTTAAAATGTGAGTTTAGACCTAACTCAACCTCAAAAATTAGCTCATAGAATAAAGATTGTTCTCCACTTATGTACTCTGATTTGGCACTATTTCTAACCGATATGAGACTTGAATTATTCTCAATAATTGATCTATTAATCTTACATCCATATTCCAATTTCCCTTCCTTCCCAGTTCCCACCTCCAGGCCCCGGCCCCGGCCCCGGCCGGGCAGTATATTCCGCAAAAGTTTTAGTATATGCTGTTATTTTCAATCGGTCTATGGTGTTTCTGGAGAAAACAAAAAAGCATATGATGTCGTTTTCATTGAAAATACTTTTTTTATTCTTTAATAACCCATATGCTTTGCATCTGTATGGCAGTATGTCTCGGACTTACAATTGATTAATTTGACAAGGAACAGTATTTTTGGAATTTAAGTTAGATAACTTGAATAGAATCAAACCCTTTATCACTTTAAATTATTTTTTTGTTATATTTTTATCACTTTATTGTAAAGGCCTATTATTCTTTTACTACACATTAAATGTTTGGTAGGTAATTTCTCAGATTAAATCATGCTTACATGTACAAAAGGTTGAATCTAAAATGGTGACTTTAAAATGATTCACATACGTATGTATTTTTACTTTGGTCTTTATCATTTCATTTTTACTTTGATTGGAGTCTTTGCCATTATATATATACAACCAAATCTTGAACTTTTTAAATTTGCACTGGGTTGAATCAACTAATGTGATCATCCTTTATAAAAAGAAAAAATCATGTGATTATCATGTCTTTTTTTATAATAAAAATAAGGCACCAGCGGTATAGTTATTTGACAAAATAAAATCATGTTTAGGAAGAAACATTCAACATCTCAGAATAATCCGGCTATTATAAAATGAATGTAGACATGAAATATCTCTTGCTTTACAGTGAAGCTAGGTTTGAGGGTGAAGAATTTTGTAACGATCAATTATTAAAACATTACTATCTTGTTATGCAAGTTAAACAAAACAAAAACATATACTAGTATATTTTAATGAAATGATTGTGACGGGGGTTTCGAAGATGGAGATTAAAGATTGTACAGGATAGGAGCATTTTAAATGAATTTCAGCCAAAAGACAAGGAAATGAGATTAGAAGTAGCTCCAAAATTGGTGAGAATATTGGCCCCTACACACATAATTTTTCTTATCCCACGTGGAATTGATTGGTGGCATTTTTGTTATTTTATTTGAAATGGTAACCCAATCATGACGATTCACTGCTCCTTTCTCTTGGCTAGAAGCTTCCGGTGTTTTAGTTGGAAAGTCGCCAATGCTACTTGAAGCATTATTCATCAAACTTACTTTCAATTTATTTCTTCAAACTTTTCACTTATCTCTTGTCTTGGTATCCTATGTTTCTCTTTTTTAATTTACTTTCTCCTCTTATTAGCCCACCTAATATCAAGATTGTCCCAAAATTAATTAGCTGAATAATCACCATTTAATAAAATTATTTTCATCTTATAAAACTATAACAATGATTTGATTTTTCATAAAACAGAGTATAAATAAACTTCAATTTCATTTTCAGTCATCTTACAATTTATGTTTGCGAGTGCAGAGATAAGGACACACCAATCAATTTATGAACTTCGTTAAAAAAAAAACAAAAAACAAAATGTTATGAACCAGAATATATTATATATGTCCCATTTTCATTGAGCCACATATTGTCATATTCACATTATTCCTTCCAAAAATAGTGAATTGACTATTTCAACAAATATGTCTCTTACCTTGTCCCGGGGATTCCATGAAACCACTTATATTAAGCTACAACTTGATTAAACTTTGTTACTCTTAATTACTGCTATAGTATATGGCAATATTTTTGGATCGATGACCAATTTTTTGCACAACACTCGGATAGTTTTATTTTTATAAGTTAAGAATTTTAGAATTACATGCAGATCGCCAACCACAAAACAGGAATTAATTAGCACAATTACATAGCAATTTCCAAACACCCTAGGACGCAACTAAGAACCATCTGTCACTGGGACAGCTATTGACTATTGTACATAAAATTATCTGAATCTGAATTTAACAAAAAGAAGTTTAAATATACTATGTCATATTAAAATATCACGTCGCGTGTATAATATTAATATTATGGAACAGTAGGTAGCAAAAGTCTTAATAAAATTTAGTTAGCAAGGCTGTTAAAGTAATGGAAAAAGTGATAAAGACAAAGTTACCCACGCAAGGGTGCAAGTAAGTAGCAATCCATAAATTGACCAAATTTGTCCTCCTGTCCAACGCTACATTTATTGGGTTCCTCGAATCTCGAATCAAATGGATGGACAACACACTTTATAACAAATTTAGGTGTAATGCAATGCCTTAAATGTTTCCACTGTTATTTTCAATCAACTTTATCTGCTTGTATTTCTCTCCTACAGTAACTCCGTTCCATCAATTAAGTTTCTATAAAAATTGCCCCAGAAGTTGTATTTTTTCATAACGTCATTTTTTTTGGTTTTATTTCATAAGGTCATTCAATCAGGCCGAGAGGTATCTCAATAATCAGCCACGACATTAATTTGATGTTAACTTTTATTTATGGACTATTGAGGTAAAACCCAAATTTTGATTTAAAAAAAGTAAAATATTGTGTTTACATTTTATCCATTTTCAAATTAACAACTAAAATATAGAAAGATGTATCTATCTGTTTCGTTCCGGAGGAACGGAAATGTCCGACGAGTGTCGCCGGAAGCGTTGCTATAGGATCGGACTCTCCCCTGTCGGTCTATAGTGATGAGACCAACGACTGAAGAGAAGATCACACCGACACGGAAGCAATTGGGGTGCTGTGTGTGCCGTGTGAAGGGAAAGAGAGAGTCAGAAAAGTGTACCTTGAGAATGTCTGGAGGGTTGTATTTATATTGAATCAAGGGCCTTGGGCCTCAGCTCATAAATGACCTATTTACGGACAGAATAATAGGAAATAATGGCAGGATATGATTACTGGAATTAGAATTATTACATACCTGGTATAAAAGGATCTGATTACCAATCAGATATCCGAATTGATTGAGATAGATTCTTTCCTTTCCGTAACACTATCTAAAGAAATTTTTATTAATTTTTCTTCTCTAACTTATGCTGCGACATTTAGGGATGATTTGGATTATTGTTCGGTTGTGATAGGTTAATTACTTTGCGAAAAAAATATAAAAAAACTATAGGAGGATAACTAATAGTGTCGGTAAGAAAAGTCATTACGTGACAAAGTTGGTATTGACCATCGTTTTTATTAAAAGGCCCTACTTGCTAAAACTGCAGCAAACAGATAATTCATAAGGTAAATTGTCTATCTGCTCCCTCCTCTACGAAGTTAATTTATTGTGTGTAAATGTTGTATCAAGTACTATTTTTACCCCTCAGAGTAATTAAAATTAAGGCATTTGCTAGTACATTCACAAAAGACTGACTACTTGAAAAGTGGAAAATTAATGATGGCTTGGCCCCAAAACAGGTGAAATCTTAATCTATCACCGCCAGGAATGCATAATACTTCCATATTATATGCAGATCCACTTGGCTGCAAACAAACGACCAACAACTACACACAACTAACATACTTCCATATTCTATTTTTTATTCTTTTCTGCCCTTCCTTTTGTCTTTGTATCCTAATTAAATCAAATACTAGTAAAAGATAGTAAGATGTTTTCATTATGAACCCCACCCCCCATCTCGTATTCCACCACTTTCAGTCCCACTTGTTGTTAGTTGGTATCATAAATGCAACTCCAAAGTTGTGACTTGTGAGAAGACATTATCTTAAGCTCTATGCATGCTCCTCAATTACAAGACATCATCATGCTTTGCCAAAACCTCATAATGCCACTCGAAAGTTGGGCTCACGATAGATTTTGACTTAATTGAATCAAGCTTTCACCTCTTTTATTTATAGATCAATCATGAGAATACGACTATATAATAGCTTTTCTTTTTCCCTCTTTTCTCACCATGGAAATACTGAACGAGTTTACAGCTACCATGCAGCAACCAAGTTACATTATACAAGATACACATGGTACGTTTTAAAAGCTTAAGATTGAGTGGCTATAAACATGCACCTGTTTTACACATCAATGTTAATGTTAATTCTCAAAGGACCAAGTATTCAAGTTGAACAACCAGTTTGCTGGCAGAATGGACTAGCTGGCTTCTTGCATGCCAGAGTCTTATTCATGAAACTTTCAAACCAGAAACTTGTTATGCTCTTCAATTGACTAAAAGCACGAGGCTTTGTGCATTATGCATGGAAATTTTTCTGGCATGGTTGGTCAACACCCAACATTCAGAATAAACTGATAAGCAGAAAGTCAAGGCCTCATCTGGATCTTAAAATGTTTTGTGTTTGTATACGGGATTATGAAATATTCACATTTACAGGCTAAACAAGACTCCCTCTGTATGATGTTTTAGAAAGAAAATAAATTGTTCCAAATTGGATGTATTTTTACAAAATCAACGATGCATTTTTTTTACTGCAAACCAATGATAAGAAATGCTAATTCCCTTGTGAGTAATGAATCCAAGCATTGCAATGGATTACGAATGCAATGCTTGCTTATTCTTTCTTCGATTTCAAAATCCAAACGCATCAAGAAATGCTAATTTCCTTGAGTTGTGAGTAAGTTGCATTTTTTGGTCAGAACACAGTAAGTGGCATTTGTTGACAAAACAAAATGAAAATGAAAAGTGGGCTTCGGTTTCATTCGTTGGCCCATTCAATAGCATCTTGCTAACACACCCAACTTCGCTATAGTGGCATGCATTTCCAAGCCTGATCATGGGTTTCATAGAAAGACCTCCATTTCATACATCCATATCCATCTCACCCTTCTCATGCCCATTATCACCAATTTCACATCCGCCCATTCAAGAATCAGGACCCCTGCATCACATTCTTCACTCAAAAACATTTCTCCTACACTCTATCATTTCTCTCATTATTCTATTCACTTTCATGTCTACATTTTTCATATACTTAGAATCTGTTTTTTTTTTTTTAAAAAAAAAAATTGATTTCGCATATTTTTATTGGATTGAGATGACTCTCATTCCTTGTGTATTTATTTGCATTTATTTATTCCACACAATAGTCATATTCAAATATATCAAGATGAACACCGGTACATGCATTTCAATTTCTTAAACCAATAGTACAACTTTCAGATGGCATTTGATTTAGAATATGAAAATAAAATATTTTTTAATTGAAATAGAGTGTAAAAAAATGTAAATTTCACTTGAGATTCCCAAAATTTTTCTCATTAGAAATTCATAAATATTTCTATTCATGTATTAATTTTATTTTTCGGTCCTAGCAATTTTCATCCTTGAGGGCAACTTGAATATTTTTTCAATTTTTTTTTTGAAAGATACTTCAATGGAACAATTCTCATGACTTTTAAAAATAATTCATTTTTCATTTTTTATAGCATTACATTTTATTATTTTAAAAAAACTTGACTAATTTATTTTTTACTTTATAATTTTAAAGATTTTCTTAAATAAATTTCACAGTTTATCTCACACCTTTTTATTTTATTCTTCTTCTCTATTTTGGTTGAATATGTTTTTATGTTAACTTTATTTGCATGGCATATTTGTGCAAGAAAATTGTTAAAAGAGATTCAAAATGAAAAAAGAGATAGAGTTTCTTTTTTTTTCTTCTTCTAGGAACAAGGTATTTCATCACCAAAAGCAATGAATTAACTATTGAAACGTAAAAGATCATTAAAGTAGGTTTGTTTTTTTAACAAAGTTTTTTATAGGCTCAACCAAACAATTAAATTCCTATCAACATGATTTAAAAACTCAATCATCTATCAATTAAGTTGAATTTTTAAATCTTGTTTGAAGAAAATAAATAGAATTGTAAATAATAACCAATGCTATATTTGAATGATTTTCAACCATATATAATTACTATTACGATTTCTCTTTGAAGTTATTATTCTGTTAGCAGTTCTGGTTAGATATGTGTTAGAGTTAGTTTATTTAAAGTTTAATAGAATTATTGTTACCTTAATTATAAATAATTTTTGTGTGACTTTTGAGTTAATTATCATAATAATCAATAAATTTTTAATCTTATTAAATGAGTGATATTTTGGAGATGATTTCATTAAATAAGACAATAATAAAAATTTGATTATATTTGAGACAAAAAATAAAGGACTTTTATTGCTTATGATCAATACTAAAGAAAATAATATTTAGGGTGTGTTTGATTTGCTAAAAAAAAAAACCTTACAAACAAAAGAGGACTAGACAACAAGTAGCTAACTCACAAGATAACTTTCTGTACTATAAGTTGTTTAGTGATTAATACACTGTACAAGTAATTTTATATTGTATCTTGTTTGATGTGTTTATGTAATGGACAACACAATATAAATTTTACGATAATATCCTTAGTATTGTGCAATATTTGGTTTGTACTAGGAAAAGATACATAACAAGATTTTGAAAGTTTTTTTAAATCATTTTATTATTTGACATAAAATTTATTATCGTACTTTACTAACATTTATAATTTATTAATATTGTGATATATTTTAAAGCATTATTTTTACTTATTGTTATAAAAAAATTACAATTTATTAATTATGTTGATATATTTTAATTATATCTTATAAGTATCATATTATAAATTAAAAAGCAATTTAAAATAAACTAATGGAATGCATAAGTAAACTAATAATAATCTATCATATGTTATAACTAAAATATTTCACAATCATACAATGTTATTAAAAGTATAAAATCTCATTAAGATGATTTTTGGTAATATGTAAATTCAAGCTTTTTTTAATTATTAAATATTGAAGAGTTACCTTTCTTGATAAGATTAATCACACTGTGGCAGGAAAATAAAAACGTATCACTTACTTGAATCTCACCAATGACAGCGACATGTAGGATGTTTGGAGAGGGTGATTTAGAAAAGGAAAGGCATATGGAAAAAGAAAAAAATGTGGAATAATAAAAAATTAGAAAATAGGGATAACATTGTATTTTTATTTATGTTAGACATTAGACAAAAAGTTATGTGAGATTTAGTGAGTTATAAATTTTTGAATATTTGTTCAGTCCATCATCATTCTTTATTATTCTGCATTGTCTTTCAATCATTTTTTAAATCAAATTTTAGACAAATAATTTTGTATGGTCGAGTTCCTTATTTTTTAGCGAATCAAACACACCTTTAATACTATCCACACAAATTACATATTCAATATAAAATATCCTCATTTAATATATATTATGAGAGTATTAATGAAATGGATGATAATGTGTTGATGGAGTGTGGTTGGAAGGTGAAAGTTGAAAGGAGGATGGATGATTATGGAGTTGTAGATTAGGAAAGTTGGGTATGTGTATGTGAATGTAATGGGGAAAAATGAAAAGATATTTTGACACTTAAAACTAATTGAGAAGAGGGAAAGAAAGAGAAAAAAAAGTATAATATGTAATATGACATGATAGAAAAAAAATTGAGAAAGAGTTGTTGATGAAGATTAAAAAAATAAGTGAATGTTAAAATAGGAGGCACTGGGAACAAAATGGGGCCAGGGAGGGGAAGGAAAAGATTCTGGTTCTTGGTGGGTGGAGTAGTTTAGAAAAGAGAAACGGGGGGCGTGATACCATGAATCCATTCTTTTTTAATTTTAATTGGTTTCGAATAGCCAAACACAAGTGGCATAAAATATCATACAAGTGGCATACAGCCACCAATGGCATTGAATCTGTCTAAGTATCCTCAACTTGGTCTTTTATTACTACTATTTCCATTCAGTGCTAACTCCATTCTCCATACCCATGTATCCCTCTTCCTCTTCCTCCTCCTCCTCCTCTTCTTCTCTGTCCATGACCCAAGCTGGGCTCACACGCTACGGCTCGGCACCAGGCTCTCTGCTCACCAGCACGGTGGATTCTCTGATTGGGGGATCGCGTCCCAGTCCCTACTATTCCGGAGACTCTTCGGAGTCAACGTGCAAAGACCAACGATCTTTCGACAACCACTCCTTCGGTTCCTCCTTGCTCCGCCAGAAAAGCTCTCCCGCCGGCTTCCTTTCCCATCTCGCCAATCCCAATGGTACCTTTCTCACTTCCTTTATTCTCCTCTATCCTCTCTTATATTATTATATATATCTTTCCTTTTACCTTACTTTAGGAGGTGGTTTCACAATCACTCGCGGTGGTGTATCAAATTCAAATTCAAATTGTTCTCTCTTGAAGTCTCAACTGAGCTTCACCCACGAATCACTTTCAAACAATGTGAATGTGGCTCCCACCAGCACCACCTTCTGTATGGAGCCCTGGGACAACAATTCCATCGCCTTTTCTGCAACTGCAACCAAGCGCTCCAAAAACAACACCAATGATCCGGACATTCTACATTGCCTGAATGCGGCCTTGGAATCACAGTTCAATCTTCCACAGACAAGTCTTGATATGGCAACCTCGGATAAGCTATTGCACATTCCTGAAGATTCCGTCCCTTGTAAAATCCGTGCCAAGCGTGGTTGTGCTACTCATCCCCGTAGCATTGCCGAGCGGGAGAGAAGAACAAGAATCAGTGGCAAGCTCAAAAAATTACAGGACCTTGTACCCAATATGGATAAGGTTTTTCTATTTCTCCCTCCTTCTCATGTCTCTCTCTCTTTCACTCATTCATGTTCTTGTCTTCAATTCTATTGCAGCAAACAAGCTATGCAGACATGCTCGATTTGGCCGTTCAACACATTAAAGGTCTTCAAACTCAGGTTCAGGTCTGTATAACTACTTATTCCATTCATCCTCTACTACTATTAATTACAAGGAAGCTCGCTGTTGTTTGTATATACTCTAATTTGCTCATCACTCTCTAAAATATGATTTTCTTGTTTAATACATTCAATTAAGATTGTCATTTATTACATTGCATCCCTGTTTTGGATAGAGAGTGATATGTCGTTCATCACCAATTTCATCACATGTCTCCGCCAATTACAAGCTTTTACAACTTCTTTTTTTCTCTTTATCTATTTCCTTCACAAGGGAAATGATACTCATACACCAAGGTACATAACAATTCATACTAACGAGGAAGATGGATAACTAGATAAGAGATGTGATGCAGAGAGAGACGATAGAGAAAAATTGAGTCTCTTCCAAAGAAAAAATTATATGTGGACACCCATTGTGCTATTTAACACCTAGAGAGAGGAAAAAATATATCTAACTTGTTCTCTTACTCTTCATTCCTGAATTATTTACGTCACTAAAACATGTTAAGTTCAAGACCTTGACTCTAGTCTAGTTCTGTTAGTCATCTGTAGTATTATAGTGAATTTTACATTTCTTCAATGACAAAAATTACAGAGAATCAATCGAAACATCACTTAATTTTTATTACATCTGTTGATCTTGCCTACGATTTTTTTTTTTTTTTTTTTGCTTTGCCCTCTTTCAGAAGCTTCACAAGGAACTGGAGAATTGCACTTGCGGATGCAAACAAAGCAAATAACTTATTTTGTTTTACGAGATTCTATGGCAACGTGCATAGAAGTCAAGGTTTTGATGGCAAAGATTGAAAACTGATTTTGTACCGATCTACTTAAATGAATAATGAAGGAACTGAAACTTTGTAGGTTGTCAATGCTACAATTGTACAGTGTATGTTGTAATATGGTAGTCTAGAAAAATTTCTTCGTTTTCTTCAAGAATTGGCTTTCAAAGTCCAGGTTGATTTTCTATTCAGATTGTTTTTTTTCTTGTTTGGGTAAGTATGGTACAATGAAAGACTAATTTTTGGAATCAGAATCAGAATAGAAGTGAGAATGGGGTGAATTAAAATCTATTTTGTTTTATTTCAATCTATTTTTATGTTCGGTGAATTACTGTGGAAGTTTATTATAACCAATGAAAATGTGTACATTTTGGCCTGAAAAAAAACGTGATTGAGTTAATTTCATTTTGCTAGCAATGACTATTTTTGTCTGTGATCAAAAGCTTTGAATAAAATGACTTCTCATGGCTTCCTATACCAAAAAAGGAATTTATTCAATCGCCTGGAGTAAATGTAGGTATAAAATCATTAAGAGTTAGAGATGTTCAATCAAGATTAAGATCAGTACATTGTTCTAAAAGTTTTGAAAGGTAGCAACTTCAGTGGAATCTTTATGTTTGGAAGTGGAATTACATGGATGTGTTTTTAAAGAGTTATAACTTACGGAATGTAAATTTTATTTCTTTTATAAAACGATTACGGTATACTTTATTAAAGTTGTTATCTTTATATTCCTTCTTTAAATACTTTCTGGACCATTCATGATGATACTATCATCAATTATGCAAACATGAATGCAATCATTTTTGTGAAAATGGAGGTGGAATACACTGAAATGACTGAATTATAAATAAAACTGGCTCACAACAACTTTATTTCTTTTAGGTATAAAGATGTTTTTATTTTTGATAAATATTCTATTTTTTCATATGCTCTCTAATAATTTTTGGTTGAGTTGAATTTTTAACAAAACAACAATTTTATTTTGGATCTTTCATAATATTTTATAATCGTTGATAAATTTGTGAATTTTGTATTTGATTCCTAATGAAAATTTTCTATTTGTTATTAGTTGAAACTAAAACAAAACTAGTTAATTTATTAGGGAACAAATATATATAAAATTTACTAATTTATTAAGAACTAAAAGAAAATATCAACCATAAAAACAAAAGTATTATTTTATTAGGAACTTAATACAAAATAAAAATTTATCAAACAACAAATACAAAATCAAATATTTATTAAGGATAAAAACATATTTAATTCTTTCTGTTAAGATTTCCTTTGAATATTATGACTACTGCTATTGTTCAAAAAACATACTAGGCCATTTTACATGGTAAAAGGCAATAAGTGTTAAATGATGAAGATGACGATTTTGGAAGATACATATATAAGGCATGATTATATATATATATATATATATATATATATATATATATATATATAATATACCTCTGCATAATCTAGTGTTCACAAAGAGGGAGGGTAACAATGCAGCTCACGCTCTTGCCTCTTTAGCTTTTTCTCATCTTGATAATGTCTGGATTGAGGAGCTCCCTTTCCAAGCGGACCAAATCATATCAAATGATGTACTTTCTATTTCTCATTTGAATCAATAAATCCAGCGTTTACCCCTAAAAAAAAAGAAGAAAAGAGAAGTCAATAAAATGCTTTTATCGGATAAGCTCAATTTGGAATTTAAAATTAATTTCAAAAAATAATTTATTAAAATGTAGAATAAAAATTCTTAGAAGCTTATGATTGCATCGCAAGCGCAAGGAGACAAATTGATAGATTTGCATTACACTAATGCCTACAAGACCCAACCTCATGCATGTGAACCAATGTATCTTACTAACCACTTTAAAAGCCTTTCAATGATATATAAAGAATAATTAATTTTAAACTAAGCAATGTGAGACATGTGTCTTTTGAAATATCCCAAAAAATACAACAGATAGAAAGTCCAGGTGAGAAATCTCTCCATGGTGTATCATGTCACTTTGTGATTTAACCCTATTAACTTGGATTGGATTAAATTTAAATTAAAATTTTTAATCAAATCAATTGAATGATTAATTGGCTCTCAACTAATGCACATTCAACAAGAATTTTTGCAAGTTAAATAATTGGATTTTTCAATCGAGATCCCGTCATAGATGCACCAGCACCTTCAACAAGAATTTATCTAAGTTAAATAATTTGGATTCCCAAATTGAGACACCATGGATCCTAGATGCACCCTTTCGTCGACATCTCTAGAAGATTTCCAACCGAGAGCCCCTCCATCATGAATAAGAGTTTTTCTGAGTGAAATAATTGGGTTTCCAAGATCCCATTGATCCTAGATGTACCCTCACGTCATCATCTCTAAAAGGTTCTCAATTGATGCCACCTTAATCATGGATAGGAATGATATAAAAAAATCTGCACACAGATAAAATCCACAATGGATATTAAACGAGTATCTCTAATGGACACCTGCGCGTAACGAACACAGGTATTTTCACTACCCATTTGTTAACGGAGCATAGACGAGTATTGCGGTGCTCGTACCCTGTGGGTACTTTGTTATCCATTAATATTTAAATATTTATTATATATTCTTCTTATTTCTACTTATGTTGTGTAAGATAATTTAATTTGGACTTATATTTTAGTGTAGTTTTATTTTAGATAATTTTATTTGGAGATCACAAAATAAATTTGTTATGTATTGACTTTTAAGAATTACCCATAGATATTTCTAATTGTGTGAAATAATTGAATCATTTTTGTTGAAAATATTCAAATCAGTTTATAAAAATAAAATATTAGAATAAATAAAAATTATATTAAAAGTGTACTTTTCTTTAAAAAAAATATTCACATATACTGTATATATATATACCATCACAGTCACAGGGTCATGGCAACCCACCTTGTATCAGTATGCTTGCCTAATCAATTTTCGCCCCCCGTACCAATAATAAGTACTAGGTATACACAAAGTGAGAACTTCATCACGCAAAAAAAATCTCTTACCAATCCCACACCTTGGCTAGTTATTTCTGCTGTAAGCTCTCAATTTACCCAAATAACTGGAGATAATAGTCGGCGTTCAGCTAATTACCAGCCAAATCTCTGGAATTTTGAATTTCTACGCTCCCAGAAAAATGACCATGAGGTAATATTATATATATATATATATATATATATATATTAATTATGAGCATTCCTCAAATCAAACGGTATCTATCTTCATGTAAGTTCTTTCAAGAGAAATTTTAAATAAACCAAACAAAAAAAATATTTTTTTATTTTTTGCGTACAATGATAGAAATAAATAAGTAAATCATGAGTTTTTTTACAAATATGAAAATAAATATTCAAATTAAGATTTCGATGGCAATTTTCACCTAGGATAAACTTTAAGCTTAGGATTTATGAAAACTATTCTCCACTGTTAATGAAGATGGCCTTAATAAGTTATTGTTCTTTTATAAGATAAAATTGTTCTTATTGCCTAATCACACGTGAATTGGAGGAGGAGGTTTGTGACATGATCAACAGAGCAGACACAGAACCTTATTGGAATTGATCGACAATGTCCAGTGTCTGGGATTGATGTATGAGCTTGTTTGGATGTAAGTTTCTCTAGAAGTATTTTTATTTTTTTAGATAAAAAAAATAAGAAGAAAAAAAGGAAATGAGATTAGTTCATTTATAAATATCATCTCATCTTTTATAGAAGTTATATTGGTGAGTTTTTAAAAATTAATTGATGAATAACTTATTTTTATTTTTGAAGAAGCTCATTTCATTTTTTCTTCTTATTTTTTTTTTTAAATACTTCTAAAGAAACTTGTCCAAATTAAATAGACCCATAATCAAAGTCCTTAAAAGATTGTTTCGTTGGATGAAAATGATAAACTCAAAAGGGGGCTCCATGCTACTGCTCTCCGCTTCCGTTTACTTAGACAACGGACGGCTTTGATCGGTCTCCTAAGGTAAGTTTTTATATGTTACGATGTTCCACCTACATATGACCTACCTTGTTGATTTGCTAACATGGTGCATGCATATGTGTTTGAGTAGATTTAAGGGTTGGTTAGTCTATATGAAGCATCCTTTCTTGGCTTTGAGGGAGAAAATCTCTTGGACGAGGCAAGAGCATTTTCAACAACACATCTCAAGAACAACCTAAAAGAAGGACTAAACAACAAAGTGGCAGAACAAGTTAGTCATGCACTAGAACTTCCATATCACCGTAGATTGTATAGACTGGAAGCACGATGGTACCTTGAAAAATATGAGCCTACCAGTTGCTACTCGAGCTTGCAATGTTGGATTTCAATATGGTGCAATCATCACACCAGAATTCTGGGCGTTGGCCGTTGGGAATGGCACCCGACCCTCAATTCAGTGAATGTCTTAAAGTTGCAACTAAAATGTTCGGACTAGTCACCATCATCGATGACGTATACGACATCTCTACGGCTACAACTCTTCACCGATGCTATTGAGAGGTTTGTTGACTTGAGTCTCGATCCAATTACTGGTTAATTAATAACTTTCTTACTAACATATATGGTTACAGATGGGTTGTGAATTCTATAAACACACTAAATATGCATTATTAGATTAAAAAATATATATTATTAGATAAAATTATGATTTAATTATAAAATATATGTATCTTTAGAACAATAAATTTAAAATAAAAATCATGGTTTAATTAAAAATTATAAATTTGAATAAAAAATATTAGATTCATATGTATTAAAAATTTTAATTTTATAAAATCATAATTCATATGCTTTAGAAATTTATATATATAAAAAATATATTATTAGATAAAAATTAATTGTTATAAAAATTATTATGTAAATTTATATGTATTAAATATGCGTTAAAATTTGTAATGTTATATATAATAATATTAATTAACTTTTAACATGAATGATTTAATAGTTAAGTTGGTTGCAACATGCATGGTGTAGGAAGCATTACTCTTATTATTATCCAATAAAGCAAGTTTAATTTCTATACGTACATAGGAGCTGTGATTTTAAAGTTTCAATTCCCTTTATCATTGAACCCTGAAAGAATTTAAACAAATAAATATGTTGTTCTTCATATAATTCCCTCATGAAACGTTGCCCTTTATGATTAATGCAGATTTATTTGTTAAAAAACCGTGTTAACATTGCTAGCGGCACACTAAGCAGGTTGGTTGGTTGGTTGGTTGGTCATCCCATAACCCTTTGACTTACTAACCATATACTTTTTTGTTAAATATTGTCGTATATCAAAATTTCATTTCAGGATAAAGAAGCTAATTGATGCTGAGGCGTTAGACCTTTCAAGGTTGCAAGTACTTGTGCTTGATCTGCATCCTGATGCAAAGGGCTATTCATTGTTGACCCTTCCACAAGTCAGGTTTGCTCTTCTTCGCAAGCAATTCAATCTCGTCGTCTCTCCTAAGATTTTGCATAAATTTATTAACGTTACTGACTGGCAGAGATGAATTCTGGGACCAGTTCAAGAATTATTTCTATCAACTGATGCTTCAGGGTCATCTGCGTATTTGTCTCTATGGTTATCAGGTCTCTGTTCGTTTAAAGGCCAAACATAAACATAAACAAGGACATACAATTCCCGATGCATAAATCCTCCATCTTTTGATTTAAGCATGTATTTTTAAAATATTATTTTATTACGATTTCATTTGCCTTTGACATGCAAGGGTGACATTAGTCAGTCATGTGTTTAAGCATGTACTTTATCTTTCGAGTTCGAACTGAATACTCCTTCATATCATCCACTTCTTGAATTTTAGCAACGAGAAGAGTATACGTATGAATTTTGCCTCCAATTTACTATTTCTTTAACTCCATCAGAAAGAGTCAAAATCTTAACGTTAGTTCTTCGAATCAAAACGTCAAGAGACTTGCTTGAATAAATGAGAGAGCTATATCATTCGCAACCATTGGTATAGATAAAACCATACCTGGAGGATCTAATATCAGATTATGCTGTAGTTTATTGATCGAAGGTTAACACTATCAAATGCTTATACTATCAATAACTAATTTTAATAACTATTTTTCATAAGTACAAATATAACGGGGGAAAATCCAATTAGTGATTTTTTTTCGAGTCACAGCACAAGATGTTGACAGCTAAAATATCAAGTGTGAGTCGTCTGCCTCATCCACTTGGTAGCTGACCACTTCTCCCCAGAGATCACCTCACATCCTCCATGCACACTATTCGGATCTGACTGTCCATCCAGTCCCTGACAAGATCAAGTAGATAATTTTCCAACGTAAATTTCCCATCCAGCTAAAAAATCCATAGCACAAATAATTACAGACTCTCCATGATTCAATACTCTTGAGCATTGACATTTTCTATCGCAAGAATCGTAGGGATGCCCTATTGCTAAATCAGCTAAAGCCTGAGTAGTATAAATTGAAACAAGAATAGAGGGGGAAAACAAATAAGATCATCTCCATGTATGATTCTAAAACAGATTCTTCCTATTTAGCACCGGTTCTTAACAAAAGATGAAATGGTTGGGGAAAGATCTTATCAAGCACTGGGTGCTTGTGTGTGTGTGGGGTCAAATGCTACAAAACAAAAACAAAAAAAAAGTAAAAAAAAATAGTAATAAAATGTTTGGATACCCGTTTTGGGACCTCAGACATACTTTTGGAATCCAAACTCAGTTTTGTATCATGTTTGGAGTTCCCCAAAATTAATTTTGTAACCTGTTTATGGCAAACCTGGGTTTAGATCAAAAGCAACAAATGTTTTAAAGTAAAAGTACTTTTGATCTGTATATTTATGATAAAAACATGAAGTAAAATTACTTTTTTTTAACCATTGTAATTAGGGCCTTTGGCTCTTTAGTGGGATCCCAATGTATCCTCACAAGCTTTGGCCCTTTGGGTCGATTGTTGGATTAATCCACGGTTTGAAACTTAGTCACACTTAAAGTTTCTCATCCTTTTCCAAGAGTATATTTTGTGGGAATTGAACTCAGATCCTCCCCACAAACTCAGTGTGTGTTGCCAACTGTGTTACATCCATTGGGTAAATAGAAGTACTTTTGATTATATCATTCAAACAAATTTCATTTTATCAACATACTTTTTGAACAATAAATCTCCAAATATAAATCACTCTATAGAAAACTCATTTTTATCAAACTTAAGTTTACAACATACTTTTGAATCAAATTTATGTTTGCAACCTTTAACCCATACATGCACTAAGATATATAAAACATTAAAAAATCACATTATAATATGCTACCAGAGCCTATCCTAGATCCATTAATAGACCACCCACCATATTATCCACGCATCAAGTCCAAAAGTGTTGGGAGTGAGGGTGTGTATTGGAAAAAACTCAAGTCTTACATCGACTAGAGATAGTGCAAAGATAGAATGTATAAGTGGGAAGATAAAGCAAGCAACAGTTGAAGAAAAGGCTCTCTTGATCTAAGAATGATTCCATACAGTTCAAAAAAATTCCCATCCTGTGATTCGAGAAATAAGTCAGTTCAGAAGATTTTAAGTTCCAAATTAATGAGATGAGTCGGTATTTTATTTTATTTGTAAGGGATTTGTTTGCCGGTTGATGCTGAAATTGATAACTCCAAGAAATTAGAGTTATTTAAGCCTTATTTTGTAAATAATAGTCTTACTTTCTCCTTATAATCATTAGTTGTCCGTGGATAATATCCATAATAAGCAAACTAATTACACTAACCATACTCCAGAAAAGCACTGCATTTCCTTTAATTGGTTTCACAGATAGCCCTTTGACAAGTTTCCCACCACAGCTACATTCACCTGAACCAGCCTGAATCATATTTTATATTATTAACAGCAGCATCAGTACGGTCAAAATGTCCAACTAGAATGACAGAGAACAGGCTAGCACATATATAGATAGCTATCACTAGCATTTTACAAATTGAGCATATTTCTCATGGTAAAGGTAAAATCCAATTATCCAAATAGAATCAATATATACCGTAATTCAGGAAAAGACAATAAGGCATTAGATTGACAAAACTAGTTTAACCAGTAAACATAACCACGGGCATCATAATAATTTGGCATTCCCTTTCGAAGCAACTGTCAAACACATATAAATTAAAATTTAACTAATTATCAATGAGAGGAATGCAGAATAAGGTTTGAACAAAGCTGGGCGACATACAAGATACAACACAATATTTTGATACTTCTAGGAACTAAACAGAGGAAGTGAAAACCAAAAGACCCATATATTTTGCTGGTAATTAAACAAAACACACACTCTTTTCTCGGTTAGAACCTAAACTTACGGTCCAGACACAAATCCAGCATCAGCCAGGCATCTAATATTTGCTCGAGTCAGGCTATTCATATGCTGCTTCATATGTATACAGCAACAACCAAAATATGTTAAATGACATATTTCAGAAAACAATAAGCTTACCAATGGGAAATATGTTTCTCCTCCTTCAATATTGTCACTTAAATACATAAGCATTGTAGCTATTCGCTGCCCACCACGCTTCAAGTTGAACTGTCTCGAAAAAGAAGGGCACAAAAGGTTATAGTGGGATTTCATTGAAGCCACTTCAAGGAAATTATTATGTTGGCTATAATTTGAAATTAAGAAAAATACAACTTACAGTATCAGAAAAATAGTCATGATGGGGTTTGTAATATTGATTCTTCTCGTACCTGTGCTGCTGCAGATGTTAGTCTTGATACTAGTAAAACCCATCATGTTCAGATATAGCATGAAAAAATAAGTCATATTCTCACCTCAGGACTTGCATAAGCTCTCCATTTTCAATTGGTATTTGGGAATAGACAGAAATTCTTTTTTCAATTGCCTAGTGAGCAACGTGAACATATTTTATCAGACTGTACAATTAATGTTATTCAATAAAATGTGGATTTGTATAAAAATAAATAAATATAAGGTTTTCAAGGAATCTAAATTTTTTATATAATGATGAAAAAAAAGCGTAAATAATATTATACATATACAGAAATTAAATTTATTATGATTAACTATTCCAGCTTCATTCTTAGCACTTGCAGGTTCTTTCTAAGGAACTACAATAAATATTAAACCAGTTCATATGTTTAAAACTGAATCTGAACTGGTTCACTGAAATCCAAACTAGTTCGGTTCGGGAAACTGCATCTTATTAGCGGTTTGGTTTGGCTCAGTTTTTCATAGGGAACTGAACCATGCCCACCCTTAATTTAAACAGTGGAAATGTTTCCAATTTTTGATGATCAGATTTATGAATCTGGGGAGCAAAATAACTCATCGTGATTGTGATGTAACCAAAACCAAGGTGTGAGTCACTAATCCCTAAAGGACCATAGGGGTGGCACAATGTTCCAACTTTCAAAAACCAAACTGGTCAGTGATCACTAATAACCACCCAACAAGGATTCTTATTGAACCAGCTAGTTCCATGCAAAAGTGTTGTTTTTAGTGTGTATCAGACTACAGAAAACTGTTTTAATTTAATGGTTACACCAGATGGAGCAGTACATGCTTTTTACACTGATTTAATGACTTAAGTAAGACTTGAGGGGAAAGTAAAATTGTTAACTTACTTGTACCATAGGATATTTTCTCTCTTGAGGATTCAAAAACATACCAGAGCTAGTCCTGACATCACTCTTGATTCCCTGTACAAGATAGAGATATCACGTTTCATGAAGAAAAACATGTTCATAGATGCCAATGACCCCCTATACTATACTGCACTATATGTCCACATTTGTTTTGATATGGATTTCCTTTATGCAGTGATAGAAGCATCTGAAAGTAGTCATTTGGCCACGTTGGAAGAGGCTAAAGCAATTCTTAATATTTTTCATGATTGCCTCACAACCAGAACGGCGTTTAGCAGCACAAGTTTGCCATTTTTGCCAACAGAAGCACTTGTTAAAGAGTCATTAAGTGAATTGGCAAGGTAGTTGCAAATAGAATGGCAACGATATAGAAGGTTTAATTGTAACAAAACAACAAGTTGCTGTCTATGCATATGCACTTTGTCTTCCTAAATGACATTTAGTATTTTATGTTAAATTCGTACATACAAAAATTTTCCCATGGTGAATCTGGCAATACTTAACTTGAGCAGAATGAAACTTAAATCCAACCTCATCACCTAGCGTGTATTGATGATTATGATCAATCAAAGTGAAATTTCAAAAGAAAAGAAAACTGTCAATGTACCTTTCCAGTTTTTGTATCCACAACATTTGAAATATGCAGGCGAGGGAGAGCTATAGCCCTGAGATAATCACATTCCTGTGAAGATAAAATAATTTTAATACAATCGTATGCCCATCATCAGCAAAGTTTTTATTCAGCAGATGATTTTTTTTTTAAGTTATTGTTAATTGCCCAGGTGTAGCATATTTGATGTTTGATCCACTTTCATTGGATAGAAAGATCTTATATATGGCTAACAAGCATATCACACTTTAGATTTAGCAGACTAGCACTTCAAGAGCAAACTTCTTTTTTTGATTTCCCCCTCAGTAGGTGAGAGACTAATCACCCAGGGCATGGTCAATAACTAAAGCAGAGAACCCTTCCCAACAGAATTTTTTCCATACACAAATCTCGGAATCAAACCCAAGAAAATACAATTAAGAGATTTGAGCACCCTTGTGCTCAGACAAACACATGTTGGTACCTCATGAGGAAATTTTAATTGACTCTTCAATCTTCACTGATGAAGCACCAGAATAGATCCACTCATCCACTAAATGGTACTTTGCCAAGAGAAATTGAAGAATATGCAATTAAGTGAAAAGGGTCCCAGATGGCAAGAGTGGATGCCTGATAGGGTCTCTCTTTTATGTTTAACAGCCTTAACTCCAGTAGTTTATATGATCTTATATATAGACACACATACACACACAGAATCAAACATGCAGTTTCTGGTTTTCCCATAAATAACAGCACAGAATATAATGACAATTATAGAATGATGTAACTATTAGATTTATACCTTAATTTTACAACCAAATTAATAGGTATGTTAGAATTAACAATGGTTTACCATCATATGGTTTGTAATTCAGGGATTCTGAGTTTTAAGAGTGAATGTTTCCCTTTGTTTTCTTATTATTGACAAACATGCCCGGCTCAACATACAAGAATAGATGCCAACAAAGAAACCATCAAACTAGAAAGAAATTTAGAATGATTGTGTTCTGCAGAGACAACACTAGATTTTATTTTTAATAAGAAAACTCATGAATCTCGTCCGTAGTTCCAAATGCCTCAAGAATGCCATAACTACAACCTCTTTCCTTTTTGCCGTTCATAACTAGAATTAGAAATAATAACAACAAATCTGTGAACATTGAAACTGTAGTTAGCCATTTAAAGTTATACTACCAAAATAAGGAGATAAAGAACGTAATACTTTTCCATGCTGCATCATGAATAAATGTGATCCAAAAAACATAAACTTGAGCCATTTTTTTCACTAAGAGAGGGAATGAATATTAGAGTCGATAACATATATAAAAAAAAAAAAATGAGCTGAAGAAACATTTTAATAATGAAAAATCAGCCTTTAGAAGTGAGGTCATACCTCCATGCTCAGGAAGTTGTGAAGTAAAATAATTCGTGGAGACTAGTTAAGCACTTCAGGTTTGACCTACAATTGAGGATCAGACAGGAATAATAATCAAAATAAGTGAGAAAACATGTAAATAAAAAAGTTTGGCAGAAAAAAGAGGGAGAACAGAACAGGCATACATATCCAAGGCGTAAGATTTCTGCTTCCTTGTCATTATTCCAAAAAGGAATACCTGAAAATGAGAAGAAATGGTTGGAAAATCACGAAATGTAACCATCAGTATAAAGAAAAGTAAAAGAATAGTGACCTCTTGGCAGTTGAAGGTGACGATCAGTATCGAGTCCACGCAATCTTCTAAATGGCAAAGAATCAGTGCCTACATACATGGAGCAGTTAGGGTCACAAAGCATAAGAAAGTGCTATAATAATAAATCCTAAATTTAACCTAAGAAATAATAAAATTATACTTATACCATGAGAGTCTTCCAATCTTCGTATGATAGCCAATTGAGAGAGAGCGCCTGTAAAGTAATTCCAGAAGAGAATAGTGAATGTTATAAGGTACTACAAGAGTATAGAATAGAGGAAAGACGATAGATACCTATAATCATTCCGACGGTGACAAATGTAAGAAGGCCGAAAACGATCCTCATCGCCGGAGCCATGGAGGTGGAGATGATGAATTCAATTCAATTGAAGATCAAAATGTGAATGAATGAATCAATCAATGTCACTCACTCACTCTCTCCTTCCTTCGCCAATCGTCAACTGACTCAACTCAACAATCACAAAGCGCTTCGTAACGCCCATTGCTTTTATGCTCTCCCTTTCCTTCCTGTGGGTGTAGGATTCAGAATTCCAACTCTTTCTATTTAGTCTTTCTTATTTATAATTATAACATCCAATTATGTCCTTCACCAATACTTCTTTCTTCTTAATGCATATTAATATATAATTTTTCTTTATTTAATTAGACTTATTTTTAGTCTGAAAATAATTAATAATAAAATAATATGAATTGAATCTTATATAAATAAAACATCAAACAAATTTTAAAAAATGAGTTCGAAGAAAATAATATTTAATCACTAACCTCAAAAAAATCATAAGTACATTTTATTTTATTTTATTAACTCGTCAATTTGCATTACTTTTTACTAAAAACTTCAGATAAAATTATTTATTTTCAATTTAACCTAAAATATATTTAAAAATTTAACATGATATATGAATTATCAAACAAGTTTTATATTTTAATTTTCATATGAAATTAGCATTTCATTTTAATTCCTGATCAAACCAATATTACATTTTATTCTCTACGTGAAATTAATATCTATTACTACTGATATTGTATAATGACAACATTCAAAGTTAATGAACAAAAAAATAATGAAATTAAATTTTGAACCAATAAAACATTATTTATCTATGTATAATTTTAATCTATATATTATCCTTACTAAATTGGATTTGAGCGAGTGTAATAATGTAAGTATTTAATATTATTGATACTGGTCGGAAACAGGAACGTAATGCCTCAACTGCCAAAGTGCCAATTTCATTTATTTGTTGAGTTTTTAATTAGAAATAATTAAAAGATATAAAAAAAACTGTATTTGAGGGTTTTTTTAATAATTATTTGATCAAAGGTGATTTTAGAATTAGTTAGAAGATAAAATATTTAAAAAAATGTAGTATAATTATTTTTATTAATAGTTATAGATAAATTATATTCATCAAAGCATCTCAAGTAACTTTTAATTCTTTTTATTAGTTAAAACACTTATTTATTATTTGATAAATAAGTTTTTTTTTAATAATTTTTTATTTTTAAATGTTAACTTTTAACTTTGAGGTTTCTTTATATATATATATATATATATTCAAAATATTTATTAATTTTTTATTATCTTTTTAAAATAAAATTTGTTTTTTATTTATCAAAATTTTATA
>PYAF01000353.1:721963-754200 GCA_007407185.1 Glycine tomentella
TACATTTGTTTTATTTATATTTTTTTAATAATTTATATTAGACAATTTATTTTAACTATCATGTTAGTATGTAATTATTAATAAAAACAATAATCTATTTGATGTACATATTTTCTATTCGTAAATTATCCTTTAATATATATAACTATTTTCAATTTTTTATGAATCTTTAAAATATAATTGTTGTCACTGTTTTATTGAACTATTTATCATAACAAAAATATAATGTCTATTTAAGTGATTATTTCTCTTTTATTTTGTTTTAAACTTGATTAAAAATACTCTAAAATATAATATAAAATTGAAATTTGATAATATGTACATCTTTATTTTTTAATATCATTATATTAATAAGTTATATCATTATGTATTTTAAGATATTATCTAGATATAATTTGATAATACACTCATATTAAAAAAAAGAAAAGTTACATCATACCCTTACTTTTTAGTAAGAACGAGCTAGCAAACTACACCATTTTGTGTTTAGTATTTTTTAGATATAACTAGCTAATACACTCAAACTGCAAAATAAGAATGCACAGATAACAAAATTCCTATAAGATTAATAGTAAAATATAATAATTAAAACTAAAAATGTAATAAAATATTTATCTATAATAAAAGATTACAAGAGTTAAAATTAATTAAAACTAAAATTATAACACCTAAAAACATATTTTTATCTATAAAATAAATTAAAGTTTATATAAAAATATCATATAAATATATTCCCTTTTATTATTTTACATTATTTAATTATTTTAATAAATAATTTTAATTTTCATCAACACTTAAAATTTAATAAGGTAATTTAAACAATTTCATGTACCAAAATCCAACTTTTAACTATCATCCACGGAGAGGCACGTTACAGCAGTTGCATATGCTTTTAGCCGAAATATTATTAAAACTGAAAGCATATGGGTTGGTTTGAATTAATATAAAATTATTATCTCACGCTCATTATATATTTTCTCGCTTTTTTGTTATTTTTTTGCAACATAGCCATAGCCATAACATTTATGTCAACTTCGTACGGTGCTCATTTCATTATAAAATAATTGTTTTAACATTTCAAAAAAATCCACATTGATATTTTTCAATTTTGAATGAGATATTCAAACTTTATTTTTAATTTTGTATTAAATCAATTACAACAATTGGATTGTTGTAATTTATTTAGGATATATCACTGAAAAATAAATCTAATGAAATAATTTACTAGTCTGGAATTAATTAAAAGAAGGAATCAAAGACGCTTCCAAAAATTGAAAAAGATTATTATTTCCAAAAAGAATAATTTATGATGGTGAGAATAGTAGTCGAATGAAAGTATAAAAGTAACGGTGCAGAGTAGAGTTTGGGAGTATTTTAAAATGAACGAACGGGGTTTTGTTGGCGCCACGAAATTCCCGGGGATGCGAAGGAAGGAATGCCATTCTCATTGTGAGAGAAAACAAAACAAAACGGAAGGAAGTGAATGAATTCAATAGCAATTAACAATGGCGTCGTCCCCTTCTTTGGCGGTGGCCGTCGTCGTCCTTCTATTATTCGCGTTGTTCGCAGCAGCTGCCGCCGATGACGCCTCCTGCCATCATGACTTGCAATTGGTAGTCAAACACATTCATTATAATATGTTGAATGCTGAATTGAATTTGGATGGGAATGGTTGCATTGCAGGTGAAGATAAAGAGCTGGATCGATGGGAAGAAAGATGTAGACTATAATGGTATGACTGCAAGATTCAGCTCTTATTTGCCTGAATATGCCGATCAAGCTGCCAAAACTCCTGCTCTTTTTTCTGATCCTATGGACTGCTGTTCCGCTTCAACTTCAAAGGTTTCTTTCTCATCCTCTCCTTTTCTTTTCCCACTCTTGTAGAATGTAAATTCATTTACCCCTCCCTTTTCTTCCAGTTATCCGGATCAGCTGCTCTCTGTCTCCGTGGTACTTGTGACTTCACTACTAAAGCTACATTTGCACAGTCCTCCGGTGCCACTGCCACCTTGATGATAAACAACGGCGATGGTTGGTATATTTTGTTATTTGTTACAATCCACTCTCTTCTTTTTTTTATCTGTTTTAGTCAACAACTTTGTCTTAATTCTATCTGTTTATTTTCCATCAGAACTTTTTGTGATGGAGTGCTCCAATGACACCAGGATTAATATTTCAATTCCAGTTGTGGCGATAACTAAGTCAACAGGAGACACTCTCAACAAACTTTTGACGTCTAAAAGGAAAGGTCAGTCCTTCAACTAAACTATGTTTAATTTATTTTTTCTAGCTATGGTAAGATTATGTTTCAGTGATGTAGCTATCTTCAGCTGTTCCCTATGCGGTGACTATTTTATTTGGTTGTCTCAAATTCATTTGTGAATACAAGGAAGATTATTTCCGCCAATAGTAGAGTGGGTAGCTAGAGCACTTCTCTATTATTGATTATTGTTAAGAACGTGGAAAACAGAATATGAAATCCTCTTTGTCCTCTGGTCCTGTAGAAAACAAGTGGTTGGAGTAAAATTAATCCAAGAGTTAGTGTCTTTGGAAAGCTTGCTAATGGACAAGAGAATTAAGTGAAAAGAAGGAACATGGAGAGCGTTTGAGATAAAAAGAGCGGGTTTTAAATAAACAGAACCAACATGATGAACTGAAACAAATTGGTTATCAGGTAATTTAACAGATGTAGATACTTTGTGTATGAGTGAAAAAGAGACAGATCAAATACCATATCATTTGTAGCACCTGAATCTAAAATCCAAATAATAGAATGAGTTTTAAAAGAGACAAAACAGCGAAAAGTACCTGCAAAATCTGCAACAGGTTGTGCATTACCTATGTTAATAAGAGAAAGAAGTTGTTGAATCTGAGATGGAATCAAATTATTCTTAGCTGCAGAGTTCGAAGATGAGGCATTAAAAGCAGCAATGGAATGAGCCTGCATGGAGTGAGATCCTGAGTCACGATCATTAGGGGTTGAAGGACCATTATGAGATTGGTTATAGCCAAGATTATGTTTCCACCAAGAAGGATATCCGATTTTTGAGTAACAAGAACTGTCGGAGTGACAATCAACATTGCAAATGGAACAATGATATTGAGGCTCAGATTTTGGCACCTCGAGATGGATTTGATTGCCGAACAGTCATGGCCGATTGATCTAAGGGAAAGGATCGAGAATCTGATAATGAAAGTTGGCGTTCTTCCTGAGAAAAGAGAATATGCTTTGGCCATGGAGGGAAGAGGATCCATGAGGAGAATTTGACTTCTAATAGAAGCATATGAATCATTAAGCCATGATGAAAATTCATGAGATGGTCAGTATCAAAAATGTCACTAAAATTTGGCACAATACCACAAGCACAAGCTGGAAGTGTACGATATGAGTCAAGTTTATCGCGATTATCCTTCAATATTGTGAAGTAGGCAGAGATGGAGTTGGTGCCTTGAGAGAGAGAAAAAATTGCTCTACAAATTTCAAAAATTTGTGGGGCATTTTCTTTTGAGAAGTGATACACTTACAATAATTTATACAACATTATATCTTGTTTCTATCTCTCTCTTCCATCATATCATTTATTACATTTCAAATTCAAATTTATCTTCTTTATTTCTCTTTCTCTCTCTTAGTTGTATATTTAGTTGTGCAATTCGTTGTACAAGTATAATTTCTCTTTTCTTTTTATTAAAATGAGCAAGAAGATCAAGCCAAGTATCATGTGCACTTTTGATCCAGAGAATGGAATTGGCAATGGCTGGGATTGTGGAATGGACAATCCTTGATTGGACCATACTGTTGCAGGGGACCCAAAAGAGAAATTTAGAGTACCTTGTTCAGGTTTGGGAAGGCAGACGTCAATAAAACCAAGTCTGTTTTTGGCCTCTAAGGTCATAATGATTAATGACTGCTCGAGTCCAAGTGGGGTAATTGTCACCATTAAGGAGTTGTGTGACAAGTGCTTGACCAGGCTGATCAGAGAATGAGGTACTATGTAGACGAAAGATTAGGTTCATGTGGAGAAGGTCTAGGAACGAGGTTTAGGCTGATACCATGTTACGAACGTGAAAAACAGAATATGAATTGAAATGTTGGTTGTGACTTTCTATTGATTATAATGCTGTATATATACAGATTACAAGGAAACAGAAAAACAGAATGATACAAGATAAGGATAAACTGCCAGCTAAGTTTAAAATGAAACAAATCATAACGAACTAGATAAGAAGTAAAACTAATATCCTCTAACAATTATCAGCGTTATTATGTTGTCTATTCTCACCAGAGTGTTGGGATTGCTTGATCATGTCGTAGAGCTTCTAAAAGGATCAGATGAGTTGGGGTCTTGCAAAGACATTCCAACACTTAAGTATCAGTCTTGGAGGTAGAAAGAGAACATACTTAAAGTAACCTTGGATATGCGTTTATAAAGGCCAGTGAAGATTATCCTCAATCCTCCATTATATCTGGTAATTGCTTATTGGTTTGGTAAGGTAACCTCTCAATTAGTGTGGTAGCTTCCCAAAAGGCTAGGGGGAACATTGTCAATGAAGTGCAATTTGTAGAGCTTCGTGGGGCCAAGGGGGGGAGTTCACTGTTTTTTTTTCCTCCAGAATTTGCGGGATAACACTTCCTGAAGGCATTATTTGAATTTCATAGCAACAACAAGATTGAAGTATGACTCTAGTTTCCCTATTGTGCCTAAGAAGATTATGTATGTTACAATGAAGGGTTATGGGTCATAAGTCTGTTACTAACAGTCCATATCTCTTATCCTTTTGTTTTCCAGATTATTTTTCCTTACTTTAGAGGATGCCATATTATCACTTCCTTTTCTAATTGTGCTCTCCTTCTCCTTAATAAAAAATGTTTTTCTAAAATAAAATGGAGATCTCATTAGAAACCATCTCAAATAATTGGAGTGATTTTATTGCAAGATAAATTAAGATGTTACTTTGATAAAGATATACATTAACAACAACAAAGCCTTATCTCACTTGGTGAGGTCGGTTACATGGATCACATGACATCGATGCGATTGAAAATCAAATCTTCAAGAATATTATTAAGCATGAGATCTCCCGTGACGACTTCTTCCAACCTCTTTTTTTGGTCTCCTTCTCCTCCTTTTTCATAAAACTAAAAATCGCGCAATATGTTCTTTTGACTAGTGAAGACGAAAGGCATGAGATAAAAACAAATATATTAGCTATTCATTGTGAGGCCCTATTTCTCGATAGGAGGGGACACCAAAGGTCTTTGCCCTTCCATCCCTTGAATAGATAGAGAGGAGGGGCAGAGTTTTTGGTTTTTTCATGTTGTCAATTAGTTGAACAATAAGAATGGATGACTAGTACATGATCGAATTGATCTAATCATTTAGGAACAAGGTTCAAGTCTATCGGCTCGTTAGGATGCCTCAACTGCATGCATCACTACACTACCACTGTCTTGTTGCGACATTCTCTTGATTTCTCAAAACTTCTTTTGCTCGCTGTTGGGACAGAGAACTCATGGTTGTCTCAGTTGTGCTATCGAAGTCTCTTGGGAAGTCGGAATAGGAGAGTATCCATCTTGGGGTGGGTTTGTTGCATTCTTTGTAAGATTAAATAGTTATCAATTTCACACTTGTTTTCATTTTTCAAATTGGATTTTGAGAAATCTTGTAGTTTCTATTAAATAAATAAGATAAAAGAAAACTATTATTGCTTTATCAATAACTAGTGCATTTTTCTGCTAGATGCCATGTTTGTTTCCACTTGATTTACCCACGGTTGATTCTGAGTTATTCATTTCAGTGGAGATTTTGTTATATGCTCCAACTCGTCCAGTTGTAGACTACTCAGTTGCATTTTTGTGGTTAATGGCTGTTGGAACAGTTATATGTGCTTCACTATGGTCAGATATAACTGCTCCTGACAAACTGATGAACGCTACAATGAATTGTCTCCCAAGGTTGTTCCTGCAACCCTACATCTATCTTTATGATATATGCTCAAATGTAATCTTATGTACTTTTTTTGTTGTTTAATTGACGTGACAGAAGTAGTTTAAGTTATATCATGATGCGAAGGTGTGTTTCCACTTTCCAGTGACTAACAATAATTCAACAATGATCATATGGTAAATTTGTAACCACAGACTGACACTGACCTTGGCATGTGTGCTAATCTACATTTCCTTTTATCTTTGACTGCCTTATATATTGTGTTAGCCATTGATCTTTCAATCAGTTAACTATTAGAATGGAGCTATGGAACTCTTCCATTCATTTTGTTACCTTATTACAACTTAAATACATCTTTATGCATATTAATCTTTAACATATAATTTTCTTTTCTTTTGCTAGAGCTTGTCTGAAGCAGGGAAAGACGATTCTGAGGACTTGGTTAACTTCGTTTTCGTCATTATGGCATCTACTTTTCTTGTGCTACTGTTCTTCTTCATGTCGTCTTGGTTTATCTGGGTGCTGATTATACTTTTCTGCATTGGTGGTATTGTGGTGAGGTAGCTCATTTTCGCGGATTTTACTCCTAACCTTCTAATTAAAATAAATATATCTTATTTCATGATGTGCCCAAGGTGTCGGTTCCTTATTCTTGTTCATGATTAATTATCGTTTATATATATAAATTGGAAATATGTATTCTAAGTCAGTTAAACATGCATCGTTTAAATTGTAACAAAAGTACATGGTTTAAATTGTGCTATATTGATGTCGTTGGATAACCAATTTATAGAAAGGCATGAGGATAAAATATTCTATAAAATATGATTACGTTATCCTACTACTTAGAAAGGCAAGAGGATAATTTCTACACAACACACACATAACTCCCTTCAATAACTATTTTTAAATTTATTTATTTGATACTTCATTAAAAAAAAGTTCAATGTATAATATACTTTATAAAAATATAAGTAAAATGTTATTAATAAGATTACATTATTACAAATGTCTGATTTATTTAAAATTTGGTTTGAAAAGTTGTTGAGTTAATATCAAAATATTCAATGATTTGATTAATAAAATTTAATTTTTACAAAGAGTTATTGAATGGAATAAATAACTTGAACTCTTCTCATATAATAATATATATTATATAATATGATAATATTATATATATAAAAAAATTAATTATTATATTTATTATATATAATATTTATATTCAACGTATTTTCCTATATATATTTATAAAAGCTTTGACATATAAAAAATAAAATCTATTCAAATATTTTTTTAGAATTTATAAGAATAAAATTAAAGGTGATAAATTTTTTTAAATGTTATATGGTAATAAAAATATATATCAATTATTTATGACATGTTATAATATTTTTAAAAAATATTGCGTGTATATATATATATATATATATATATATATATATATATATATATATATGCGAATAACAGCAAGATTAACAGATAGTGAAAAAGTCTTGGAGTAGAGTAGTCTACCCAATAAGATTGCCCATAACCAGACAATGGACCCATCCTGATTTACTTCTGTTGAATAAACCTGTTTATCTGATCATGCTTGTTTCAACTTTCAAGAGAATTGGTGTTTCTCACATACAGAGAAATTGAGTAACTTTGCTATGTTCTGGAGTCTGTTTCCCATCGTATCTTTTTTGTCCTTTGGCGGATATTTTGTCTTTATTTCTGACTAATAAAAATTACTTATTCTTTTAAAAATACATCAGAGAGTACATTCTCTTTTCTGTTATATGGTATATTGATCTATTTGAAAGTCAAAACCACAATACGTATAAACTGCTAACAAGCATTTGGATTTTTTTTTCTTCTTATTTGCTTAAAATTCCTCTTTCATTAATTAAAGCCTGCCTTCATTTTCAGGGAATGCACAATTGTATTGTAAGCCTCGCTTTAAGGTACAATAAATGTCTTCTTTCTTCTAATAATAAGGGAAATCGGTGTTCTTTCCGCTTGCTATATGTCTCTTAATTTCTCATAAAAAAATTTTCAAATACATGAGCAGAAAGCGTCCAAAATGTGGTCAGAAGACTCAGAATTTACCTATGTTTGGAGAGGTTTCTATTTTCTCGCTGGTAGTGTTACTATTCTGCGTGATATTTCCGGTTGTGTGGGTTGCTACTCGGCATGAATCATTTTCATGGTTTGGCCAAGATACTCTTGTGAGTTCTAGTTTCTAGTACCTGTGCAATAGGTCTTTCTATTATCATTTCTGTTTCAAAATTTGAACTTAAAGAGAGTGAGGAAAACATTGAAATGTATTGTTCGTGATGCTTACTATATGAATGCCAGTCTCTTTTCTGGAAAGTTGTCACTGAATATTGATTCTAATTGGAGGAGCTGAGAGCCTGAGAGGAACCCAAGAAATTGGTTTCTGGAACAAGGGCAGAATTTCTAGTTCTGTGTCTGCCTAGTGTTGATATGTTCATATTTCCAAAAAAAATTATACATTATTGCAGCCACTTATCTACGTATATACATATATGAATGCACCCATGAGTGCTTATGTACAGGCACAGGCATATGATGCATATATTTTTCAACTCAAATCATTGTGAATGTGAATGTGAATGTGTGCTCTTGCTGAGACAAAATAGGTGTCTTGTTTAATTCCATAGTGAGCTTTCTTCAGTATTGCTCTAAAGAGTGGTTTGTTGTCTCAATTGTGGTTGTTACCATTCATCGATGATAAGCTGTTTATTTTATTTTTTATTTGATGCAATTTACTTGAAATATGGCTTTATTCTTGACAGGGCATCGGTTTGATGATAACAGTCTTACAATTGGCTCGGTTGCCTAATATTAAGGTACCTGAATGAGTTCCTTGTGTTTATATTATACTGTTATTTCCACACTCATTTCGTTCCGATATCTGTTGGAACATTTCTCACAATTTTCTTATGCATCTGATATCATAGGTTGCAACTGTACTCCTTTGTTGTGCATTTTATACGACATCTTTTGGGTATTCATATCTCCAGTGATATTCCAGAAGAGTGTTATGATTACAGTAAGTCTTTGTTCATACTAGCATGGTTTTTTTACTTGGATCGTTTAATTGCAGTTTGGACCTCAAATATAAATTCCCAAATCGTACACCCCCCGAATCATCTTGTTCTTTCCTTTACTATCATTGTTTTTGTTGTTGTTGTCAGTTTGTCACAGACAGAATTTCATTAGACATCTGTCTTTCATCTTGCTATAAATATTTAGATATACGTTTTTTGTTTTTCATTCTCACTCCTGAGTTTTATTAGACTGAAAAGGTATCCTTTAGTTATGAGTTTCCTTTTCTAGGTTGCTCGTGGTGACAAGGCCGGTGGTGAAGCAATTCCTATGCTTTTGAGATTTCCTCGTCTTTCTGATCCTTGGGGTGGCTATGACATGATTGGATTTGGAGATATTCTCTTTCCTGGTTTGCTTGTTTCCTTTGCTCGTAGGTATTGAATTCCTTATTTGGTCAAAAAACTTGAATAAATAGAAGATTTTATAAAATTCTATGAAGATAATAACACTTGTTTTCAATATTTGCCTTCGTGTGTTTTTCTTCTCCTACTTTTTAATGTACATTTTAGAAGATGCATTGTTATGGCTTTTGATTGTATCAGATTCGACAAAGCTAATAAGAAGGGGGTCGCAGGCGGATATTTTCTTTGGTTGGTAATTGGCTATGGTTTTGGTAAGTTGTTGTGTAATACTACTATGTTTAAAGGTATTATTATTATTATTCTATAAGGTCTTGAATGAGGATACTTTCATGTTTCAGGCCTCTTCTTCACATATCTGGGGCTATATATGATGAACGGTCATGGACAACCTGCACTGCTGTACCTGGTTCCATGTACACTAGGTAAGGTAACTAGTTTTGTGCTTTAGATCAGGTGAGGTGTGCATTTATATAGCTTGTCTGATATCCAATTATGGACAGGAGTGACTGTGATATTGGGATGCAAAAGAGGTGAGCTAAAGTACCTTTGGAGCTATGATGCAGACTCCTCCTCCTCGTCTTGGTCCAAAGAGCCTTCTCAAGTTTAGATGGCAACTTAGAAATGGAAATGTTCTCTGAAATAATATACATACAGATGATACAGTGGTTAGGACTTAGGAGAGATTGCAGGGGTACAGACAAAGACAATTATTTTCTCTATTGTATTTTTGTGATCAACCAACCAACGATAAGTGAATTAAATGTTCTTTCTGCTGCTGCATAGTTCTTGCAAAAAAAGCTTAGTTTTTGGGTGGGCATGTGCAGGCAGAATGTCATGAATTCACTATCACCTCTTAATATTCTATTATTTGTATAATTTTAATTTTCTCTTTAACAAAAGCTGCGGTCGATGGTCTTAATGACCGACTCTTTTTTTTTTTTTATTGACGGACTGGTATAACACCTGTAAAATTAATATTGTCGTCTTATAATCTTTACGCATTCATTTTGGTTCTTATTTTTTTTTGTCACGTTTGTACTATATCATATTTAGTAGATGAGATTATCGACATTCTTAAATATTAACGTGGATCGATATTAAGCTGGAAAAAAAAGGAGTGCACAAGAGAAGAGAATAATTAGAAACTATGATTGTTATTATTTAAGGAAGCAGAAGCATTAATTAGCAGTTGGGAGGATGAGGAAGGTTGCACTTGGCAGGGAGTTGGAGGGCGAGCTTAGGATCAATTCCGAGAGAAGGCAAGAGTGGGGAGTTCTTGTAAGAGCAAAGGCAGGGCAAGTCTGCACGTGAGAGTACAGAACAGCACTGTTTGGAGGGTGGCGTTGGATTTGGAGGCGTCACCGCTGGTTTGCATGTCATTAAATCTGGTATGGATACGTTGCATATGCTTTGCCCGTTCACCGAAATCAACAACAACACCACCACCAATGCCACACCCACTATCATCTGCTTCAGATGCATATTGATTAGCTAGTACTAGTATTTTCTTTTGCTTCTGCTATGTAATAGTATTTCCTTTCCTTTCTACCCGGCTTTATATATCATACCACCGACAGAAGAAGAACATCTGCATCCTCATTTAATATTTATTGCAGCTTCCAAGCCGTGAACCCGCCGGATAACCTGCCACTTCTTTTTTGTGACTCACTGCATGGTAACATGTGGCTTACACCTGTCCACCATTAAAACTCCACCCACAAATATTACTCCCTCGTTACTCAAAATAAGAGGGGGGAAAAACACTGAACTAGGCCATGAAAAAAAATAGTTAATATAGTTTAATTTTAATAATTTTATTAAAAAGTTAATACATTCTTTAAAATACCATTTATATTTATTATATAAGAAAAAATAAGGTTATTAGACATGAAACTCCAATTAAACGAATGATGTTTTGAAAATATTATCATTAAATAGGTGATAATTAATTAAAATTTGCTTATATTTAGTTCAACACGTTGAAATTTCCCCCCTTATATTTTAGATTCAAAGGAAGTATTATGATTAAAGGTGTTTTTTTTTTAATTATGTTATTTTATAAAATATTTATCGAATTTGTCAAAGATTATTTTTTATAGAAAAATTTGACTTACTTCTTTTATTGGAATTTTCCTATTTCAATTATGTTTTTTCATTTATAATGTTTGAAATCGAGATCTTATTTAAAGAAATTAAGTTCAATATTACTTGTACTAACCACTTGTTGATAGAATCTTTCTTTTTAGAACTTTTTTTGCCATCTATCCAAATAATTTTACAAATATGTAAAAAAACAATTTTATAAATAAAAAATGACCCCAATATTAATTTATAAATTATATTTAATACATTAGATGCTTTTTTTTTCTGAAATGCATTAAATGCTTATTTAATACATTAAATAAGTTTCTTGAATGCATTAATTTTCAAAAAATAATTTAATACATTTATGTAACTTATTTCGGTAATATATTAAATGTATTTCAAAAATTAAATATGAAGGAGAAGAGGATTTAATGTATTCCCCAAATCACTACGATTTTACTATTAAACCATTTATGTAATTGACCCATGGTCGAGTTCGTTTTTTTTTTTTTGGGGAATTTTTATCTTTATTTAAAATTTTAGATTATTATCAATTGTTATTTTGGTTTTGGAGTATAAATGAGTTTTTCTTACTCAAATAATGTTAGTTATATATTTATATATAATAGATACATATATAATTTTGCATTTTTAATATATATCAGATCAAACCGGACCAATTATTAACTCACCGGTGAAATCACTGATCAATTAACCTACTACCTCAATGAGACAGATTTTAATAACACTACCCAAAGTATTAATTGTACTTCTTTTGGACTAAATAGCAAGCAAAAAAAAAATAGTTTAGTGGAGTAAAATGTAAACTAAATTTTAATTATTTTTCTATAGAAAAATGTTAATCACACTTTTTTCAACACTCTCTTTTTAGTATTTATTTTATCATGTTAAAATTTATTAAAAATTATAAAATTTAATAAATTTATCTTTTCATATAATCACACTCCTTTTTTATTTAGAAATATGACTTACCAAAATTAATAAATTTTAATCAATAATTAGATAATATTAGAAAGAAAATATTTAATTAATAACTTCTTTTATTTTTAATATCAAGTTATAACAAATCACACGGAGCTAATTATTTTTAATGTGATTATTATAATTAAATGGTATTAACTATTCTCTCTAGTTCTTACATAAATTAAAAGTGTGTCTTAAGACTCGTTTGATTTACTAAAAATATGATAATGATCAAGATAAATATTTTTGTTTCACACTTAATTTAAAAAATAATTACGAAACAATACAAATTAGTGTTAACTCTTTGGCAAGTGTACCAAATTGTCAAAGTAATAATAGAACAATAAATTTGAGTGTCAAGTCCACAAGGATTTTGACTGTATCTAGCGTTCGTATACGTCTAATTTTAAGTAATTAATGAATTAACTTTGATATTTACAGAATAATAAAACATGTAAATACGAAACAAAACAAGTGAAAGGGGCCGGGGAAACACAAACATTCCGAGAGGTGAAGAGACAGATGATGAAGAATACGGAACATGTTGGGACTCAACTAATTGAAACTATCCTTGATGCATATTAGAGATTTTTTGCTATTTAACATTATTCTCATACTAAGTTCATCTACTATCTACTCTAACAATTATTTTTCATGTGAAAGAGCCTAAATCATCTAATTTTACTCATAATTCCTTAAGAGTCACGTCAAACGATTTGCATTAAGAGTAAAGACGAATACTTTGGTTAAGTAAAACCATTATATCCCTAAATATGGATCATCTAGATGTTTATTCAGTTCTTAGGAAATAAACATTTTTCAATGCATAAAATCTATAACAAAACATGAGCATGGATGATCAAACCATAAACATGACAATAAACTCATAAAAGAGGAGATAATATGAAAATAACATTAAATAAATAGTGAAAATCATTACATCAAGAGTGTTGGTTGTTGAACTCCCAACAAATGGTGGTTTAGTCTCTCACTGTCATGAGAGACTTACAAAACAAAGGAAAATGAAAGACAAATGGAATGGAATGGAAGAAAATGGGAAAATAATGGTTGGAGCAAGCTTCAATGGAGTAGGGATGCTCTCCTTCATAGCCTAGTTTTCTCCTTTGCTCCAAGACTGAATAATGCTAATTCCCTCCTTTTGTTTCTTTAAAACGCAGTCCACTCGTGTTTTTCGACGTTGGCTGCGTGCTTGCAGAGTCTATCTGAATAAGTGATCACGCGCTAAGCCAGCTTGGTGCGCTAAGTAAGCTTGTTGCGCTGAGTATGATACTCAAAATCCTCAATCCATCTTCCATGTCTCTGTTGTGTAATTTCTAAAAAAAAAAATACAACTAACACACTGTAAAACAACTAATTTTAGCATCTATTAGATAAAAACTTAAAAGAAACTAAATTTTTACGTTTTAATCACAAAAAAAATTAAAAAAGAAAAAAGAAGATAATTATTATGTGATTTACAAATAAACTTTATATATACATAAGAATTAAAAATAATTTGTTGATTAAAAAATCACGAGACAACCTCTTATCTTGGGTACAAAGTATTCAAAAAAATATACATACAATCAGTATGCTATCTTTCTCTCTCTATTAATTAATAACATAAAAATTAATAACTGAGGTCCTTTTTAATGATTTTTTTATATTCCAGTTTCTATTTTTCAAATTTTTGTTTTTTATTTATTTCAGAAATCATAACACAAGTTTGAATTAAAAATAAGTATAATATGCATATATAAAATAATATAATTTACTGTATATTTTAATATAATATAAATATTACAATTATAACAACTTTGTGAGAAAATCATAATGTTTCTCCAACGCCATGCCCAACAGACAATAGTAGTAGCGAAAAGCAAGACATCCTTACTAGAGATTAGGGCACGTGCCCGTTGTTGAGAATCCATGCATGGGAGAATAATGGGAGAGTCAATTTTGAACTACAACTATGCAGGACGATTGATTGTGTTGCGTTGTATTATTTTTTTTTCCCCGATGTTATTTGGTTACTGATTTTATGTATGTATTCAACAATGATGTTGGATCTGTTTTTTTTTTTTTTTTTTTATTGATTTTGGCGTAAATAATAAGAACTTTTCAAGTAAAAAATAATATTTTAAAATTTTTTGATCACTTAACCAATAACAAAAATAAAAAATAAAGATTGATTTTTTTATCCATGATTCAACAAATTTATTTTTTGAAGATAAAAAAGTAGTAATTCTGAATGATAAAAAAAAAACAAAAAAAGTACTAATTTTATCCATATTATTATGCTTGTTTTAATAGAGAAGAAATATATTATCTCATTTCAATAAAATCATTAATATTTATTCAAAAATGTTATATTTTATATTCTTTAATTTTATGTATTTAAATTTTTTTCATAATTATTAAAATAAATAAATATACAATCTTATTTTAATAAAATATAAATATTTATTTTAAATTTTTATATTTTATATTTTTTATCTTCGTGTTTAAATTCAATTATCTTATATGATAATGATAATTATTAATTTTTTATTTTTTTAAATAAATTACTCCACTGATGTAAGGATTCTAGCAGCATTTTTCAGTATATAATAAAAAAAAATAAAATTTGAGGTATGAAAAAGTGAAATAGAAAAGTGGAGCGATGAATGAAGTTAGAAAAATTGAAGTGGCATAAACCCTAAAACATAAATTGGGTGGCGTTGCTAAAGCGAAGTGAGTGAGCAGCGAGCATCGCAGAGCAGATGGAACTTGCCAAGGTACTTGAGGCTGCTCTGAGTCCTCTGCCCGATGAACGGAAGGGCGCGGAGCAGAGGTTGGATGAGATGCAGCATTCCCCACAGCATGCGCTGAGCCTCTTCCAAATCGTCGTCGACACCAACTGCGACTTGGCCGTTCGACAGGTTGCCGCCATCCATTTCAAGAACTTCATCGGCATGAATTGGACCAAAATGCCCCTCGAGAAAGAACTCCTGAGGAATCACATCCTCCTCTTTCTGCCTCAGCTCCCTCCTCTCCTCCGCTCTCAGCTCGGCGAGTGCCTCAAAACAATCATACATTCCGATTATCCCCAACAGTTCCCTCATCTCCTCCAATGGATCATCCTTAATTTGCAGGACCCCCACCAAGTCCATGCCGCCTTGTTCGTCCTTCGTATTCTTTCTAGAAAATACGAATTCAAGTCCGACCACGAGAGGACTCCCATTTATCTCGTCGTCCATGACACCTTTCCTCTGCTCCTCAATATATTTAACACCTTCCTCCAAATTCCCAATCCCTCTATCGAACTCGCTGATCTTATCAAGCTTATCTCTAAAATTTTCTGGTCCTCCATCTACGTACGTTTGTGTTTCTTCTTCTTCTTCCTCTTCTTTGTCCCCTTACTTTTTTTCTGCTCAAAATTCTCAAATGCATTTCACTCTTCAGTTGGAGGTTCCAAAGCTTCTTTTTGATCAAAATGTATTCAATGCTTGGATGGTGCTATTTTTAAATGTGCTGGAGAGGCCTGTTCCCTTGGAAGGTCAGCCTGCCGATCCCGAGCTTCGCAAATCATGGGGTTGGTGGAAGGTAAAAAAATGGACTGTTCACATTCTTAATAGGCTCTACACTCGGTATGTTTGAAATGTCGATTCATTTTGATTTGGTTCACTGCTATGACCTTTCCTGTCCAGTCATTCATTGATTCTCTATTTCTGTTCTTGTTACAGTTTTGGTGACTTGAAGCTGCATAACCTGGAAAACAAAGCCTTTGCTCAAATGTTTCAGAAGCATTATGCAGGGAAGATCTTGGACTGCTACTTAAATCTGTTGAATGTCATTCGAGTTGGTGGCTATTTACCTGACCGAGTTATCAACCTCGTTCTTCAATATCTAAGCAACAGGTGATTATTGATCATTTTATGCTTATTTATTTGTGTACATGTCTCTTATTTTCAACACTTTCTTATATATCAACGAATATCCCGGGGTTTGAACTTCCTAGATAAAACCCTCTGGAGTTTGGACTGAAAATATAAAGCCAAAAACGTACTACCCAGAATCAAAACTAAATAAAAAAATACTGGGGTATTTTGGTCTTTGAGCTTGTGGCTTCTTCACATATTTTCAGGAAAGGAAGGGTGAATGAGGTGGTTTTTGTCCATTGATACTGTTATCCATCCTTTCTGAGGTCTTCACTTTTCACATCCTGAGAATATTAGTATCTTTGTTGAATGCTGTTATTTTGCTAATGCTGAGTCTTCAGAATATTAATGATTCTGGAATTAATTTTTCTTCTTCTGAATTTTTATAACACATGCAGTATTTCAAAGAATAGCATGTATACTGCGCTGCAACCTCGGCTTGATGTTCTTCTTTTTGAAATAGTTTTCCCTCTTATGTGCTTTAATGATAATGATCAAAAGCTTTGGGATGAAGATCCACATGAATATGTTAGAAAAGGCTATGGTAAGTCTTATTGATGTGTATACATGGACATAAAATTTCGAGGAATTTTATTGGCTCATGCGTGTAGCTTCTAATTCTTTATTACAGACATTATTGAAGACTTGTATAGTCCCAAAACTGCTTCCTTGGATTTTGTGAGCGAATTAATTCGAAAACGTGGGAAAGATAATCTTCACAAGTTTATTCAATTCACAGTTGAAATTTTCAAAAGGTAAATACTTTCTTTCAAGTTATATGATGTATGGATTCAGTGTCATAATTAGGTTTTCACTTTGCTAGGTATGACGAAGCACCTGCAGAATACAAACCCTATAGACAGAAAGACGGCGCTCTTCTTGCTATTGGGGCACTTTGTGACAAATTGAAGCAAACTGAACCTTACAAATCTGAATTTGAGCAAATGTTAGTGCAACATGTGTTTCCTGAGTTCAGCAGTCCTGTTGGCCACCTTAGGGCCAAGGTACCATCTCCTATATATTGTTTTTGTTTGCATCTTTTCTCATGCAGGCCACATTCACTCTTTTTGCCTTTTATCTTTCTTTTGGGTATAAAAAAGAATGTTTTTGGAAAGGCAAAGCTTGCGTTGCACAATGCAAAATACCCATACTAAAGGCAGCCCTGTTTTTTATGTCCAATTTTCCATGCTTAATAGCGTTTTTGGATGTAAAAGATCTGCAAAAATTGAGAGATAAGACTTATCTTCATGAGCACAATGAGTTTTTTTTACCATGACGTGGTTGGTTTAATGCACTCTTCTCTTGGTTTCACTTGGCAAAAAGAAATGGAAGATAGTGGACTTTTAATCCAAGAATGTAAAATAAAAAAAAGGGGAATGGGAAATGATAATCTTTTCATTGTTTTATGTTGTTGGAAAAACAGATAAAGTATTGTGTTTCTTAATTTTATGAATTATTATGAAATGAGAGTAGTGTTTGAGATGAAGATAATGAAAATATGACATTTACTGGCTGCAAAGCAAATGTATACTAAAATTTGTCCTCTTGTTACCTGCCTGACAATCCTCCTACAGGTTTGGGTTTTGAGCCTCCACTGAATTAGAACTAATCCTCTTCTCTGTTTCCCCATCATTTTAATATGCAGTGAATCTAGGGAATGATGCAATCCATTCTAAATAGCTTTCTCTATAACCTAACAAAACGTTCATGTCGGAATCTAATACTAATTTGACTTGGTGTAAATTAAATAAAATTTGAACCAGACATTGATTTGAAATTTTCAATTTCTATTTTTGATGATTTTGGCTATCCATCGAATTTCCTGTGAAAAATAGGCAGCATGGGTTGCAGGACAATATGCCCACATTAACTTCTCAGATCAGAACAATTTCTGGAAGGCATTGCAGTGTGTTGTATGTGGAATGCGAGATCCTGAACTTCCTGTCCGCATTGATTCTGTTTTTGCTTTGCGTTCTTTTGTTGAGGCTTGCAAAGGTGGATAATAACCTTTTTTTATTTTGATTTTTGATTTAAATAAATCTTTCTAAAGTTTAGTCACTTTAGTGTTGATTATGCTTATTTTTCAGTTGTGTTGATGCAGATTTGAGTGAAATTCGACCAATTCTCCCTCAACTCCTTGATGGTATGCGAATGTGAAAAAAATTGTCTGTACTTTACATTTGTTATTTGGCGTGAGTGGGTGTAACTGACAAAAAGTATTTCCAGAGTTTTTCAAACTTATGAATGAAATTGAGAACGAGGACCTTGTATTTACCTTGGAGACTATTGTGGACAAGTTTGGGGAAGAAATGGCACCTTATGCTCTTGGGCTGTGCCAAAATTTGGTAATATATATATTTTTTAAGATATTTGTATCTGCCAAGAAAGTTGTGTTTGCTTTAGAGAGCCAGTATTTTCTTTATAATAACATACACTCTTCTTTTTTACAACAGGCAGCTGCATTTTGGAGGTGCATGAACACTGCTGAAGCTGATGATGAAGCTGATGATCCAGGTGCTCTTGCTGCTGTTGGTTGTTTGCGTGCTATTAGCACTATACTTGAATCAGTGAGCAGTCTTCCTCAACTTTTTGTTCAAATTGAGCCAACCTTGGTACCCATAATGTGTAGAATGTTAACAACTGATGGTCAAGGTATTTCCCCCTATGAGTCATGTTTATCTAGATTACTGAGGATTTCTTTTGTTTTTATCTCTCCTCTTGTCAATGTCATCTGGTGTGTGTCTGTGTATACACATTTATCGAAGCCAAGGTGAATCTACTTTACAGTTTGGATCATAGTGCCACTGATTTAACCAGTCGCATGATTGTATGCATGAGGTTTTACTGATAATAATAATCCGATGAGAGTATTTTTGATGTTTTTTTTTTTTTTTGATCGGCAAAAATAAAAATATATATATATAACAGTACCAGAGGTACTGAAGAAAACATACATCAGTAACAAACTAGCAAAGCTTTGGCGACCTAATACAAGAAAACTGTATTAGGGTGCCAAAGAGCAAGCTAGAACCCCACTTGGAGGCCTAAAAACCTAGTTACATCCTCCAGTACAAACAAAATAGTCTTTAATATGACTAGACCATATGTAGAAAGGAATGTTGAATCCTTTCTCTAAATTTGTTAACCAAGACCAACAAAAAAATATAGCGTCCTCCATCACTTTAGCCCCATTAAAGCTCTCATTATGGAATATTATCCTATTGCGGTGAAACCATATTGTCCATGTGAGAGCAATCCACCATGTATACCATCGCTGAGTTTTTAGGCCCGGGAGGCTGCAGTAGCTGTGCTGATAAAAGTGATCTCTGGGGTTAGTCGGGGAAGTCCCAACCACATTAAGCCATCCCAACGATTCCCACCATAGCGGCATTATCTTGTGGCAACTAAAGAAGAGATGTGATGCGTCTTCGTCAGCAATGCAGCAGAAAGGGCAAGTAATTGCATCCACAGTGACATTTCTACGGGCCAAGTTTTTCTTAGTAGGTAGGCTATCTCTCAATAACCTCCAAGCAAAACAAATGGCTTTGCATGGACTATGTAGCTTCCAAAGGACAGTAAATACTTCCTCCTGAACCTGAGGATTCGACACCATATGTAATTCCTTGTAAGCGCTTCCCACCGTATAATTTCCACTAGCTGCCCCCTCCCATCTCCAACTGTCTTGTTGCTGTGGGAAAAAGACTACCCCCTGGATTTCTTCTAAAAACTGAACTGCTGATTCTACTTCCCCCTCCCTGAATCCTCTTCTCCAACTAAGTCTCCATTCCCATCCATCAGGTGAAGAAAATCCCATCTGCTGAATGAAGCAGTGTTGCTGTTGGGAAATATGATAAATTCTAGGAAATTTCACCCTCAGGGGTACACCATCAGCTAGCCATCCATCATCCCAAAATAGAGTTTTTGATCCACATCCAACCTTCCATCTAAGGCCCTTGTTAAACCATCCATCCACATTACTGAGATGACACCCTTTGCTCAAATCCCTCCACCAAACAGATTCATTAACAGACCTTCTTTCATTATCTAATCCCCTCCACCCGCCATATTTGGATTCCAACACCTGATCCCACAATTCTCCATTGCTGTGAAACAATTTCCACCTCCATTTTCCAAGTAAAGCTGAGTTGAAGCTCTTCAAATCTCGGATACCCAGACCCCCACATTGCTTATCTCTACATACCACATCCCACCTCACCCACGCCATTTTCGCCTGTTCCTCACTGCCACCCCAAAGGAATCTGCGCTGAATTCTCACCAATCTATCTACTACTTTTTTGGGAACCCTGAAAAAAGAAAACAGAAAAGTTGGTAATGAGTTCAGGACTGACTTGATGAGAGTCAGCCTGCCTCCAAAAGATAGCAGTTTATGCTTCCAATTTGCTAACTTTCTCTCACATTTCCTCACCAAATGTGCCCAGTTCACACTTCTCCTCGGATTTGCCCCAATAGGAACGCCCAAATATGAAAAAGGTACCATCAGCTGCCTGCAGTTCAGATATCTAGCAGCATTGTCAACCCACTGATCATCCACCCCAAAAGCCCCAAAACAGCTTTTTGCAAAGTTTATTTTCAAACCTGATACAAGCTCAAAGCTTCTGAGAATAACTTTAATAGTTTTAACATTATCCTCCGATGCTATCCCAAAGAAGATAGTGTCATCAGCATATTGGAGCAGGCTGATATCCACCTTCTTTTGGCCAACCTTAAATCCTTCAAACCTGTTCACCTCTTGTGCTTCCCTCATCAAGCCTGCTAGTCCCTCCGCTACAATATTGAACAAGAATGGAGCAAGCGGATCTCCTTGTCTGAGACCTCTCTGAGGATTAAATTCAGCGGTAGGGCTCCCATTAACTAGAATGGAAACAGAAGCTGAGTTTAAACATCCCATAATCCAGCAGACCCATTTCTTGCAAAACCCTAATCTCTCCATCATGTATGATAGGAAACTCCAGCTGACTGAATCGTAAGCTTTCTCATAATCCACCTTAAATATCATACAGCTACTATTGAACCTTCTAGTTTCATCAACCACTTCGTTGGCCACAATCACACTATGCAACATGTGCCTTCCTTCAATAAAAGCTGACTGCCGAGTATCAATAATGTTTGGTAGTACCTTCTTCAGCCTAGATGATAAAATCTTAGCAACCACCTTATATATACAGCCAATGAGTGAGATTGGTCTGTATTCATTAAGGCCCTGTGGCTCAGGTACTTTGGGGATTAGAGCTAGGAAGGAGGCATTGCCACCTTTAGGGAACCTACCATTCATGTAAAACTCATCCAAGAATCGCATGAATTCAGGTTTGAGAATCTCCCAAAATTCCTTGATGAATCTGAAATTTAGTCCATCCGGTCCGGGACTTTTGTCACTCCTGCATTCCCAAACTGCATTTCTGACTTCCTGGTCTCCAAACCTAGCCACCAGGAGAGAGTTTTGTTGCTGATCTAGAGATGAAAACCTCACTCCATCTAATTTAGGTCTTTCCAGCATCTGTTCCTCAAAGCGGTTTTTAAAGTAGGATCTAACAGCCTCCTTAACCCTGCTAGGATCATCCAACCAGCAACCATCCACCCTGATTCCTTTTATCAAATTGCTCCTGCGTTTCCAATTGACCATTCGATGGAAGAATTTAGAATTGCAGTCACCTTCTTTGAGCCATCTCGTCCTAGCTTTTTGCCTAAGAAGTGATGCATAAGATTGGGAGGCCACCCACAAATCTTGTTGTAGCTGCTGCTTCCTTGTAGTTTCTTCATCATTCAACTGCCTAGTTTCACTTTCCACATCCAGGGTATTCATATCATTCTCAATTCTTTTAATATTTTGCTGGATGATACCAAAATGGTTTTGGTTCCAGGCTTTAAGATGTGCCTTCAAGGCTTTGATTTTCTCTTTAAGTGCAAATCCACTCCACCCCGATACCACAGAGGACTTCCAACAATCTATAACAGACTTCTTGAAAGTTTTATCCCCGAACCAACAGTCCAAGACTCGAAAAGGTTTCGGGCCCCAATCAATAGATGATGATTTGAGCAGGAGAGGACAATGATCAGAATAATTACGATCCAGCACCACTTGAACAGTGCCCTGCCACTTGTCTGTCCACTCAGCAGATACAAGTGCTCTATCAATTCTGCTTTTCACTGAACCATTTGGTCTAAACCAGGTAAATCTACGGCCAATAAGTGGTACATCATCCACCTCCATATGTGCTATCCATTCGTTAAACTCTCTAATCAAACCCTCGTCTTGACTTCTGCATCCACTACCAGCTCTGTCTGATGATCGTCTTACATTATTAAAATCACCAATAACACACCAAAGGTCTTTGCTACATGATGATCGAAGCTGTCTTAACTGTTCCCATAAAAGTTTCTTTTGTGCAGACTCACAAGGTGAGTATATGTTTACCACGACAAATTTTGAATTATCTTCACACCAGGTGCCTTCCAGATAAATAAATCCACTTCCAATCACTTTCTGCTCTATCATAATCTTCTCCTTATTCCATATACATAGGAGACCACCCGCCCTCTGACATGCTGGATTAGCTTCCCAAGAAACATCAGAATCTCCCCACATTGCTTGACAGATCTTTTTATCTATAACTTCCCTTTTAGTTTCTTGAATGCACACCATATCAACCTCTTCCTTCTGTACCACTTTTCTAACTGAGGCCCACTTCACTTCCCTACCCAGCCCTCTAATGTTGTATGAGAGGATCTTCATGGTTCGCCTTCACTATTTCCCTTCTTAAGGACCTCCTTTCCATCTCTACCTTCCATATCCATCATACACCTAATCATGTCCTGTTTGTTACTGCAAGTAAGGCCCAACATCTCAGCTAATGCCCAATCCTGGGAGGGTTCATATATCCACTCCCGTTTTGTGTTGCTAGTTGATGCTTCATCACACTGATGCTGCACATTCATGGGCCAGTCAGCAATCTCCTTCAAACCACTGTCACCAGCCTTTGGGGGTGACTCCCCCTCCTGAACGCAGATCTCCTTTCCTTTGTTTTTGTGGTTTTTCGCGTTTAATCCAAGACCTTGGTCCTGAAATATAACAGGCTGGATTTTCTTTTTACACCACCTATTTCTTGAGTATACTTTCCAATCCAGTACAGGCCCAATTTTATTTAAGCCCATTAAGCTGTTCTCAGCAGCTATTGTTTTCGTATCACCCTGGATTAGTGGCCCCACCTTGACCGAGTCCTCCAAATAACCTAAGCCAGCTGCATCTGCTTCCAACTCCATTGGGTCAGGTTGATTCACATCTCTGTTCTGCTCACACCTTTCTGCAGAGGTAAAGTTATCCCTATGTGTGCATGGGTCAACATCAAACACTGATTCTTCTCCCTCTCTGTCCTGTTCACACCTTGCTGCAGATGTGAAACTACCCTTTTGTGTGCATGGGTCCACATCAAAAGCTGCGCCATCTCCCTTTCCATCAATATCCCTACTTTCTGATATAACCTCCTCTTGTGATACATTGTCGGACTTGACCAGGGCTGAGTTCAGGGCAGTACTGCCATAGCCGTCCGATTCAGTCCCAAATACTTTATTCCTGTTAAGATGTTGGTCAATACCCATCGAACCTTGTGTCGAACCTTCGTGAAATGACCCCTGGTTGCTGTTGCACATGGGCCCACCGTGTAATTGTTGACCACCTTGCCCGAAGTTAACACCGTCGGCCTCTGATGCTATAACCGCTGTCCCTGCCGCCGTCGTAGCGGTCGTCGGAGCTATCACCGGCTTCGCAGTGGTGGATACATCCTCTTCCATATCGCTCAGCCCCATGAAGCTGCCATCGGAGTCGACCTCATCCGACGACCCATCATGTCGGTCTCTATGACTCTGCTCCCGACACCCGTACCCGCAAGAATCCTCCACGATGTGGACTTCAAACTTGTCGCCGTTGATGGAGGCTACTACTTTGTGATTGACTGTGGGTGGCCATGGAGTTTTGATCAAGACACGAGCCCTATCCATACGAAGAGAACCATCACCATCAACATCTACTTCCACCACTTCTCCCACCCCAGCCATGATTTTTGTTATACTTTCTTTATCCCAAGCATGGAGGGGTATACCCCACCCCGTCACCCAAATCAGTCGATGCCCGGTCCGCATTGTCGGGTTCCACTTCTCTAGAGAGTAGAACATAGACATGCCGTTTTCCTCTGCATTCCTACTAATTTCCATTGCTTGCGCATCCTTGAGGCCCAACAGAAGGACCATGTCTCCTCCCAGGTATCTAGGAACCACATCTTCACCACCATCCCACATAAAATTTTCCTCCAGGCCTTCAATCTCCGTGAGGCTTCTCAGCCTTCCTACCCAAACTTCAGAACACCACAGACCTTCAGTCGGGATATTCAGCTGAACCGACGATACAGAAGGTTGTAACGTCCCTATTATGTGTCTCCGTGGTTGTCTCCTATAGTTCGTCGTTGACACCACCTGCGCGTATGTCGGTCGAGGTAGTTGACCATGATATCGGGGCCCACCTCTAACCAGTGCTTTATACGTAGTCTCTTCCGCCTCCGATCGTTTCCTCTGACCCCTCTCCACGTACCGATCATGCTTAGGTACGTTAACATGTAATTTCAAGCCACCTATAACCAAGCTATCAAGCTTCTGTTCCAGGCTTTTCAGGTCTCTGACACCTTTGAACCTGACAAAGCCATATCGTCTTCCACTCTGGTTTCTGTTCCTAGCAATGAAAATCTCCAGTACATCTCCCCATTTTTTAAACTCCGGCCAGAGCTCCTTAGCACCGTAGTCATCCGGAAAACGAGTGAAATAGAGGGTTGACACGTCGGCCCGCTCCCTCCAATTCCTAGGTCGGGTTGAAACCGACCGTGGTGCCGCCGACTGATGGTACCCCACATCTCTGGGACGTCCCCTACTATAGTTCCTATTTTCCACACGGACCTACCCACTCTCACTCTCTCTCACATTCTCTCTCTCTCTCACTAACACTCTACCTCTCATTCTCTCTCTGTTTTTTTGAGTATTTTTGATGTTGTCCACTAGATTTGAAGAATATCAAGTGACAACAAGCATTTCCATGTTGAGTTTTTTGGACAGCTGTTATTATCTTAGCTTTAATATGGAATAGTATGCTTCAATTTGTGTTATAAAATAACGTGATGTTGTGAACAACTTAAGCTGGTTTAATTCTCACCTTCCACTTGGATTTTCAAATGGGATTGTGCATTTGTGTTGTTAGATTTTGTTAGGAAAAGGCTATGATTCTGAAATTTTAATTTCACTTGTGTTGCTTGTATTCATTTCCATTTTCTCCTGTAAATGTGTGCAGAGGTTTTTGAAGAAGTTTTGGAGATTGTATCATATATGACATTTTTCTCTCCAACAATATCATTTGATATGTGGAGTCTTTGGCCACTAATGATGGAAGCACTAGCAGATTGGGCAGTTGATTTCTTCTCAAGTATGGTTCTCAACTACATTTTGGCTACAATTCATCTCAATTTCTGTTTGCTCTAATATAGTCAAGCACATAGTTTGCATCATCTCTTGGTTGACCTTTTTTACATGTTAATATGAAGCTAGAGATGTGTTGGTGTCTCCCAGTAAAGTTGATGATAAACTCGGCTATGCATATAATAAAACATCTTGGCTTTTTCCTTTCTACAGTTCTTGTTTGGTTGTTTAATATCCGTGGACCTTATATCCATGCTATTCAGAGGTGGGGAACATCTTTAGTTTCAGTTTATAGCTTGGTTGTTTTGTCCACATATGGTACCCCAGCATTTAAACTATATAATTTGCATATAATTCTGCATTTTCTTTGTATTTATTTGGCTAGTTTCTTCTGCAGATATTCTGGTTCCTTTGGATAATTATATTTCGAGAGGAACTGCCCATTTCCTTACTTGCAAAGAACCTGACTATCAACAGAGCCTATGGAATATGATTTCATCTGTGAGTTTGTTATCTTTGCGTTGTTAGAATTAGTTCGGTCACCACCTGTTAGGAAGCCTTAGGATAAAATACTTTATTTTTTAAAAAAATTCCTTTGTTTTACTGATGTATCTGATATGTATTTGTATTTCACATTGAAGGTTATGGCAGACAAAAATATGGAGGACAGTGATATTGAGCCAGCTCCAAAGCTAATTGAAGTTGTCTTTCTGAACTGCAAAGGGCAGGTGGATCAATGGGTTGAGCCATATCTCAGAATTACAGTTGAACGCTTGCATCGAACTGAAAAATCACATTTGAAATGTCTTCTCATGCAAGTGGTAAGGGGTTATTAGGATCCGTATAGACATGTATCATGCATGAATGAGATAATTGGCTGTTGCTTCCATAATTATAATATTTTGACATTGTTCAACAGCTGGATTTTCTTATAGTCATTAATCTAGAGTAGTGGCATGGAGCAGCCACGCCAATACTGCTATAGTGGGATAGTGGATTGCAGGATAACCACTATAATGAAATTTATATATAAATGCCCCAAAAATAAAAATTATCCAAAATTAGTGACATTCATAATTAATAATTGAAAGTCATAATTTTAAGCTAAAGACAAATGAAATGATGAATAACAACAAAAGTCCAGTAACATAAAAGGAAAATAGTATAGCAAAAAAAACTGAAAGAGCAACTTAAGGCTGCCTATCTTAACATGGCACCGAAAGAATAGAAAACAGAGACATATGGATTAAAAAAAACAGAGACATGTCTCTGACATGAATGGCATAGAGACCACAGAATGTGAGCAGAACATGCACAAGATGGGGTGCTGGAGTGCTGTCAGTTGGATGGAATCTCCACCTGTGGGTTGGTTGAAAAATGCAAACACACCCGAGAGCTCTGTGCCTGATGCTTGGGTTGAATGGATGAGAGATCTGTGAGGGCAGTGTGTGATTCTGCTTGTTTGGAAGGTTTTTGCAATTACCCCCAAGCCAGGGCAAAGGTTTTTTTAACCTACTTTGTCAATTGTGTTTGTGACAAGCTTCAAAACGGTGTCATTTGGGATGTGTGAAAGCATGCATGACGGATGCTCTGTGGAAACATAATGCAACAACTTCCCTGTACTGGCCTTCAGCCATGTGATATGACAGCGCTGCCATGCGTAACTTTGGGTCATTGGATCCATTTATACTCCTGTTCTCTTCAAAACCTTTGTGTTCTGCTGCTTAATAATTGGAAGTATGCATAATTACACTGGTTTTGCAAGATATATATGAACTTCCAATCTTTAACTTACATGAAGTGCTTGGTTTTTAAAAAATGGAATATTTATAATTGTGTGGTAATTTTCTAAGCCTGCTTTGTTCTCCACATTCAGTTGGATTGCACTTATTTGCATGGTTTACTAACTTAAAATTTATATAAAAAATCTAATATGATTCATTATTTTCTAATCAATTGTTATAAGAATGACTTCAGTTTATCTATTTTGTAAGTCTTCCAAACTTCTTAAAGATGGTGTCATAATCAACCTTCTGTCTAAGTGAAAATAATTTTTGCAGATTGCAGATGCTCTTTACTACAATGCAGCACTGACTCTCAGCATATTGCAAAAGTTAGGTGTTACATCAGAAATCTTCACTCTTTGGTTTAATATGTTGCAAGGAGTCAAAAAGAATGGTGTGCGTGCTAATTTTAAGAGGTCTGTATTTTCCTGCCTCTTCATCATCCCCTTTTCTTCACTTTGTTTCTATTAGTTGTGACAATTTCTAGGTCTAATTACAAACTTATGATAATTTTTATGCAGGGAACATGACAAGAAAGTTTGTTGCCTTGGTTTAACATCATTACTTGCACTTCCGGCTGTTCAATTGCCAGGAGACGCTTTAGGCAGGGTGTTCCGGGCCACTCTTGATCTTCTGGTTGCATACAAGGATCAAGTTGCAGGTCTTTACGTCATCTTTTCTCTGTAACTGATATTGCAGACTTGCAATTGCATGTTGATCAGGAGTAGTTTTTTTTTTTTTTTTACTTTAATTAGATTTATGATTGTCTCATTCTAACGAATTGCCCTTTATTTGCAGAAGCTGCAAAAGAGGAGGAAGCTGAAGATGATGATGATATGGATGACTTTCAAACTGATGATGAAGATGAGGATGGCAGTGGTTCTGACAAGGAAATGGGAATTAATGCTGAGGATGGGGATGAAGCTGACAGTAGTAAATTTAGAAAGTTGGCTGAACAGGTTTGTGGATATGAAAACCTACATACCATTTGCATGCCTATATTAATCTGACATAGGATATCAAGTTCATCAGTTTTCTTGGAATTATGGAGTTTGTTGGGGTACCATATGTATGATTCTAACGTAGAAATTCCAGTAGTTCACAATTTGATTCTGAAAACTTGATTAATTTTAGAACAATATTTATTGTTTTGCTTTTTGCAAAGCAAGCTAGTTATGAAACCAAAATGGGAGCAGTTTATTGCCATCAACATCAATAACACATTTAACCCAAACTAATTGGGGTCGGTGGTAGATGAACCGAATGATAGATACAAGGAGGTTAAAAAAAAAGCAAAGAAGGGGTAAAGAAGGGGGAGATGAAGAGGAAGAGAACTAAAAAGGGAGCATTTGGAACATAGAGATAACAACGGATCGGAGCATCTGGAACATAGAGATAACAACAGGTCTAATCCTCCATCAAGTTTATAGCTTTTCTCCATTTCGTCCTAAGACGCACTGTCCGTCAATCTATATCCCACTCCATTAAGTCATGTTTAACTACCATTTCCTAGGTAAGTTTCGGTCTACCTCTATCTCTCTTTGTGTCGAGCTCTTGGTAACAAACTTTTGTTTTTACGGGAGCATCCAAGGGCCGTCTCATTACGTGCCCAAATCACCGTAATCTATGTTCCTTCATCTTTTCACTTACCGGTACTATTGCTACCTTTCATCGAATTTCGTCATTTCTTATCTTATCCATCTTCGTATAACCATACATCCACCTTAACATTTTTATCTTTGCTACCCCTATTTTATATTCATGTTGTCTATGTGCTGATCAACATTCAGTTCCATATAACATTGCAGGTCTCACAGTAAAATTTAATTTTAGACGTTACTAATGTGTAGAGAATAAATCAGAGCATTGGAATTCAAAAGTAAAGTATTTCAACTTTGTTTGTTCCTTTTTATAAGACTCTTTTCATGTTGTCTTTTGCATTAATTATTTTTTGATCCAAATACCCATAGTTACTTTACAATAAATGCTATATATTAAAAAGATAAATGCATTATCTCTCTTACAAGGATTGGATAAGTATACTAACACAAATTGATTAATTAGGTGAGAAAGTAATTAAGTGGAAAGAGAGAGGTTGAGTCTCAATAATTTTAAGGGTAATTTTGGAAGAATAATACAAATTGTTAACAAATTTAATGCTACTAAATATATTAATCAACTTTCTTCAAGGGTGTGAATTAGTAAAAAAAGTCTTATATTTAGTGACTGAAGTAGTAGTTTTTACTTTTTAGTCATATTTTGTAATTTTTATATTAATTTTGTTTTGTTGGCATATATATTGATTAGTTTTAAAACAGATATTTCAGTAATTCAATATAAAATAATGTAACTAGCATTACTTTAACCACTGTCAGCTATATTCTACAGCTGCTGGTAATTCAAAGGTGGTAAGTGATTGGGTTTGATCCACTACCCACCACTGTTTGCATAGTGTTATTCAGCCATTAGAAGTATTCACTACCGGTAGAAGTGTTCACTAATTGGTTTTTACAATAAACATCACTTTATTTTTTTCTCTTTTTGAATTTTTTATTCTTTTTGTCCTTTTACTATGTCATCCCGAAGACAAAGACGTTCAGGCCCAACGATGAGGATGATGACGACTCAGATGATGACTTTAGTGATGACGAAGAGTTGCACTCTCCAATTGACGAGGTGGATCCTTTTGTTTTCTTTGTGGATACAATGAAAGGTATGCTGATACTGCCCCTTAAAACATGTAAGTTTCATTAATGCCCCTTTATTGTTGATTGACATACCTGGCTTTCAAAATAATTTTGCCTGTAGTGATGCAATCATCGGATCCATTGGGGTTTCAGAACCTCACTCAGACACTTGAGTTCTCTTATCAAGCACTTGCAAATGGTGTTGCCCAGCATGCTGAGCTGAGAAGAGGAGAGATTGAAAAGGAAAAGTTAGGGAAGTCATCGGCAATCACAGATTCTTAAGCTTTTGCTTGTACATTCTTAGTTCTTGCTTTTACGGAGCCATTCTTGGTAAGTGAAGTAGATGGTTTCGTATTTATCTGAGGCATTTGTTGGATCAGTGGTCCTAATTGGTCTTTTGTGAGCTTTGAAGAGTTTGCAGTTTTGAAATTGAAATGGTGAGTTCAGTGTCCTGAAATCCTGTTGACTTCAGAGGATGTGGATTCAGGAGTTTGGTGCTTGGGGCTGTCCTTTGAATGAGAGTGGCCATTGTCCACCCTTTCAAGTTTCTATGATCTGATTTGAGTTGACGGTTTTGCTGTTTCCAATATATGGGAACCGCCGTTGTCTGTTCTTAGCAATGGCTTGATGTATACGGGTTGAGTTCTGTGGCGCTCCTCTCCTGTCACATAGACAGGGCCGCCAATGGTTGCATTGGTAATTTTTGGTGAGGAATACTTGATAATTCTGTGTTTTTAAGTTAGTTTTGGTCGAGAGTTGCGTATTGAAGGGATCAGTTTTGGGTCTTGCAAAGCTTTTCTAGTGTGGCTTCCTCGCTGCACGTTGTAATACAGTTATATCCATTCTTTATCAATATTCACATATATATATATATATATATATATATATATATATATATAAATATATTGTGTGTACAAGCTTTAAACTTCAAAACTTACTATTCGAACTCTACCACTTGCCTGACCTTATACATAGAAGAATTCAGGGTCCTTGGTGAAACCCACACTGGTTTCTCCGTGTGTGTGTGTATATATATATAACAAATCATCTGAATTTATTATTGCGTAAATAATTTTGTATCTATACGGATTGTTTGTTTAACGATATAATTGTCATTTACAAGATTACTTGACAAAAAATCAACTACTTAACAGTCAAACACCATATAAACACCACGGAGACATCAATTATCTGGCAAGCACCATATGAACAATCGAAATGAGAAGTATAAACATTTTTTCAGTGTCATGAATAGAAATTCATGAACCCCTGTTAAAACAAAAGCAATATAATGTACTGGGGTGAATATGCCATAAAAACAATAAAACCTATAAAAATGCTTTTATTGAAAAATAACTTTTAAAATGTTATTTATACATAAAGGTTTTTGGCTTAAAAATAGTTTTAACTCCAATAAAATAAGCGATAATTGATTAAGTTTTTGTAAACTTTTCTTTGGTTTGAATCCCTAATCATTATTTTTGGTCCCTATTATCATGTGATACTAGTATGTTTTATGAAAGGTTAAGTAACCATTCCAATTTCCAAGTGATATCCATTAGTGTTTATGGGATTAGGTCAGTAACACTTCTAATTTTTTTTTTTTTTTGAAGATTCCTAAAATGAAAAAGAAAAATCTTTATAAATACTAAAAATAGTTATTATTATTTTATATGGATTAAAAACATATTTAACCATAAATCACAACTTATTAGAGATATCATTCTTTATATTTTTTCTCAATTAGACATATTCAATCCTCTTTTTTCTCATTTGGATGTGCATTTTACACAGCATTTACACAGCTAGCTATTTTTTTAAAACTATCTCAAATTATATTTCTTTTATCTTTATTTGTATAATCGATCCTTTTAATTATTTG
>PYAF01000353.1:754300-795586 GCA_007407185.1 Glycine tomentella
AAAAATTTAACTGATCAAAGCCTTTTAAATTTTAAATTTTTTAATTTTTAGTCCTTAAACTTTTAAAAAAGTTAATTTTTAGTTCTTGAATTAAATGAAATTTCAAGGACTAAAAACTAAAATTTTAAAAAGTTTATAAACTAAAACTAAATTTTTAAAAAGTTTTAAGGATTTTGACTGATTAAACTTTTGTTTAGAAAGTAAAAACTAAATTTTTAAAAAATTTAGGAACCTTAACCAGTCAAATTTTTGTTTAAAGATTAAAAATCAAATTTTGAAAAATTTAAGAACTACAATCTTAATTAAGCCCTTATAATTTTCTATATATTATCTTTTTATCAGTATTTCTAAATTAAATTTCAATGTTTTAAAAGAAATTGTGAATAGTTAAAATTAATATTATATTAAAATTTAAATTTTTCATTGTACAGATAATCATCAATTAGTTGATAATATATATATATATATATATATATATATATTTACATTAACCATGTATAATTTTTAAACCGAGTTCTAAAATTGCCCTTTGTTGGGTTTGGAATAAAAGAAAGAAGGTAATCCTCAAATTTGTTTGGACATTACATTAGGAAGACCAAAGGCAAAGGGCATTGCGTTGACGGTCGAAATTTTGGGCGCGCATTAGAGAGAAAAAAGGGTTTGTATTTGAGAACTGAGAAGTGGGGAAGATGGATTTGGACGGTGATGATAATGATAATGATATCTTCAGAGACGACGAAGATGATCCTGAAGCTCAACTCTCTCTCCTCGTAACTATTGCCGCGTTCCTTTTTCCTTTTCTATGTCTGTTTAATAGTATATGAAAAATACTTTGATTTTATCAGGAAAACGAGTCGAGCAAAGAATATGTGGTTTACCTGGTCGATGCTTCACCTAAAATGTTCAACACTACTTGCCCTGCGGTTTGTTTGTTTTCTATTTTCTTCTTCTTCATTCATTTATTTTTATTATGCATTTCAATGACTATCCGTGCCACTCGCAGGAAGAAGACGACCAAAATGGTGAAACCCACTTCCACATTGCCATCTCTTGTATCTCTCAAACTCTCGAGTCTCAGATCATTAACAGATCCTACGACCAAGTTGCCATATGCTTCTTCAACACTGTAAGATTTCATTCACCACTTTTAGTTATATAAGTTTCTCTCTTAATTTATTTGTTATTTACTTAATCTTTGCAGAGGGAGAAGAACAATTTACAAGACTTAAACAGTGTTTTTGTATTTAATGTTCCTGAAAGAGAGTTTCTGGACAGGCCAACAGCAAGGCTCATAAAAGAATTTTATCAGCTGGAGGGTAAGTTTTGGGGTTTCCAGTGGTCGTGGTGGGTATAGAGAACCATTTGACGGATCTTATTTATCCTTAAATATTTTTTGCTCATCTCCTGTTATATATTATATATCAGATGACATTTAACTTGGTTTGTATTCTTTTTAAATCTGTAATTTGTTGGTCATATCAACGGCTGACAATATCATTAAAGTTTTGGCTTGCTGGCAGATTGTCTTGCACCCTTATGTTGCTTAAGGAGCACAATTTAATAGGTTGAAAGGCCGTAAAACAATGAATGTGATAATAAACCCCACATCTATGTTTATATTGATTATGTCTACTAATAAAACATGATAACACTTATTACTTGTATAAGTGATATCTTTTTTAACCCTTAAAAACTTTATGTAATGCTTGCATAAGTTCCTGAACTTCTATTTTTCATATGAATGTGATAATAAGATTAATATTCGAGTCAGAGAATCTGTCTTGCTGTGTGTATTATGCACTTTATAATTCTTAGGCTAGTGTTTGTTTGTTCTCAATCTTCTCCAGAATCATTTTCAAAAATCATTGGAAGTCAGCATGGCATTGTGTCTGGGACTCGAGAAAATTCTCTCTACAATGCTATCTGGGTGGCTCAGGCACTTCTTCGTAAAGGGTAATATATAGGCTATGGGAAGATACTCACATTACTTACTGTCATTTCTACTTGATTATTGGTAACTAATAATGGGAAACATTTATACCAGGTCAGCAAAGACAGTTGACAAACGTATACTTTTGTTCACAAATGATGATGATCCTTTTGGGAGTATCAAAGGGGAAGTAAAATCAGATATGACAAGAATGACACTGCAGAGAGCTAAAGTACCAATTTGTATATGCTTTAGTTTATAGTATAGATGGTAAAACCATAAAGTTTGAAGGATGCTAGTAGTTAATAATTACTTTTTTTGTTTGTTTGTGAAGGATGCACAGGATCTTGGCATTTCTATTGAACTTCTTCCCTTGAGTCACCCTGATGAGGTGTTCAATGTATCTCAATTCTATGCTGTATGTCTACACACCTTTGACATATATTTGTTATGCTCCCCCCTCCCCAAATTTCTTCTGTTTACTGATACTGATTATATAATTTAATCATGCTTACTTATCAATTGTATGTCTTTTAGGATTTGATTGGGTTGGAAGGAGAAGATCTTGTAGACTTTATGCCATCAGCAGGAAACAAGTATGGCATCCTATTTATGATATTCTCCGACTTAATTTTCCCATGTTATATTGAAATGGGGAGACTAGTTATACCCTTTGGAGTTTGACTTGTATGCTGCCGAAACATTAACTTTCAGGCACATAAATTGTTTAGTAGGGGTAGTGAGCTTAACCTTGTTCCTTTTTTTTTTTGTCTACATTAAGTTTTTACTTTTCATAAGAACATGTTTATAAAATACATAGATGTCTGTACATGGTCCAAAGCATTTGCATAAAATGGTTTTGATGTCTTTTTGGTCGCAATGCATCTATGTTGGAGTTGGATAGTTAAAATAACTTGTGCTGAATATATAAAATAAAAAGAATCCTTTAATTTTAGACACTCGAAGAGGAGAATAAAAGGCCCTGGATGGAACCAAAGCAACAGCAGGGTTGGTAGGGTTCCTAGGCATTGTCGTTTTGTTTTCAGTCAGTATTAAAAACTTGCAGATACTCTTCTTAATTTAAGGTTGGGGTTTGGGTTTAGTTTTAGGGGGGTTCATGTGTGAGAGGGTCCTGACATATATTGTGATTCAATATTGTAATGATCAGTTTGTGACTTGTATATCAAATATAAGTCAGAAGAGATATATGGTGATATGATAGGAGTTGGTAATAGGAGTTGAGAGCAGAGTTATGGGAATTCTGCACTGACCAACGCATTGAACTCAGGTCTAGGGGAGCCTAACCAACTTGCAACCCACTACCATGACCCTGTACCTACATAGAGCACATTCCTACTGTAAACCATGGGTCAAACTCCATCACTACAACTGTGACCAGCAGTGTATAGAGTAGTAAATTGTGTGGTCAATGGAATTGAGGAGTGCATTACCTAACATACAAGAAGTACATTCGACGGAGGGACGAAGGTAGGTGTTTTCGATGTGGCCAACAATTTGGATCATTACACTGGTGTTCGGAACGACACTTGAGTCATGTGTATCGGAAGGAAAAGAAGCAGATGACAAGGAGAATGCAGAGGGTGAAGGAGCAGAAAAACAGAAGGAGGATATAAAACCGGAGTTAGTGGTGATGCAATATGACCTCTTGAATAGGCTTTACTCAGCCAAATACTCTGAAATTGCGAGTAGTGGCAAATTGGATCGTAGTAGTGATGGTTGACAGCTGAGCCAATCATAGCTTCATCCGAATGATTTAGCAGTGGCACTGAAGTTACCAGTTGAGGAGACTACTGAGTTTACAGTCAGATTGGGGGATGGACATTAGAAGTCAAGTGGGCTTTGTAGGCAACTGGGTTTGTAACTGGATGGGATTAGTGTCAAAGATTTTTTCACCTATTTCCTTTGGTCGGTGTGGACATCATATTTGGAATTTTGTGGCTGGAGACGTTGGGATATATGAAGGTAAATTGGAAGGCTGTCATAAGCCACAATGACCTTTGATCAGCATGGTAGGTATGTGCGGCTTATATGGGATCCTTGTTAAGACAGGAACAAGGTATCTCCCAATGCCTTGCTAAGGGAACAACACAAGAAAGTTTTATCCTACTAGGTGAGGTCGGCTACATGGTTCTCACTATGACATTCGGCACGGTTAAAAACCAAAGTTATAAATAGAAAAATTTGACATCTAATATCAATTAATTCTAACCCATAATTTGCTTGAGCTATATCCTTAATTTTATGGTGTGCATTCACTATCTGAGAAGTTAGACCAGCCTATTTCCCCACTATTATGACAGAAATCAGCTGCCCATCTGACTAGGAGACAACAAGAATTGCTAGGGTTGGTAAAGGAGTTTGTGGTAGTATTTGAAGAGCCAAAGGCTCTGTCCCCTAGAAGGCCTAGTGGCCATTCCATTCCTATTCAACCAGGTACTAGTCCTATTAATGTGTGGTCATATAGATATGCACACTCACAAAAGAATGAAATTTAAAAGCTGGTAGATGAGATGCTGCAAGCAGGGATAATAAGGCCTACCAGACACAGACATGCAGCAGAGAATATCCCATCAGAAAAGTCACTCACTAGAAAAAAAGGGGCACAACTGCTGGAGAACAGTGTTCTTGGGTTTTAAGTGGACATAGATATGTTTTTACAAATTGGCTTAAAGGCTCAAACTACCCATATACATTAGCAAATAAGACGATAGAATCTCATGTTAGGTAGTTTAGATATGTGTGGAAAAGAACTATAGAAGTCATAGTAATGAGAGTAGATCCTATAGAGGATAATCAAATAATTAGACTTAGATGTAGAAAAAACTATCAGCCAAACCATTAAGAAAGATTCAGGTTGAAATGATTTGTCGTTTATTCAATGGGCGTGATTTATGACAAGACATTTATGGCACTATTTGATCCACGTAACCAATCTTACCTAGTAGGGAAAGGCTTTTGTTGTCTTTTTTTTCTTAAAACATTAGGGGACTAATTTATTGGGATACTTCTATACAATTGGTAGCCGAATATTAGTTATTTGTTTTTGAACTGGAATGCCTTCGTCCGAGTGCGTGAATTCCCTTCTAGACAAGAAGAGGAGCTCAGAGGAGTAAAGATCAGCTATTCTATTCCTGTCTAAATTTCCGCTAATAAAGCGAATCCCGTTCCATAAGATGATGATCGTACTCCTTCCTTTTCGACTACTCCTCTTCTCCTTTGGTCAGGCAAGTTAGAGGCTCCCTTCCATTGTTGCCTGATGGGAGCGTTCTACCAGTGTTTCTGCTGCCGATATACCTATCTATAGTGTAGTGATGGTGTAGCGTGTTAGGGAGATCAGTCTCATCCATATCAATAACCGATGTATCTGCTAAGAGTGAATCTACTCTGCATGCATTGGTCTCTTTTCTATATTTTACTTAGTTTTCCCAATAAAAGGGGTGAAATTCATTAATGTGAACCACATATTACAGTAGAAGCAGGCTCTGTTTCTCAATCATTTTAAGGATGAACATGTGTTATTGCTTGAAATCATTACTTCATTGAATTAAACAGCTCATATTTTTGTACCATTGTTTTATTTCTATTGCATGGGGATTATGATGTTGAGTAACTATAATTAAGAGGTCTAAACCAGGGCAAGTAGTTAATATTGGATTAAAATTATAAGTTGTGTTTATTTTAACACAATTCATTTTAAGTCTCAGTCCTTTTTTTTTTTTTTTAATTTTGTATTTCAATTTCAGATTGGAGGATATGAAAGATCAGTTAAGAAAGCGCATGTTTACCAAGCGCATAGTCAAAAGACTTAAGTTCATGATAGTTAATGGGATATCAATAGAACTGAATTCTTATGCTTTAATTCGTCCCACCGTCCCAGGTAAGCATTTTATGTCATTTTCTAGCTTTTAGCAGCTTTTATGACCTTTGCAAGATTTTTCCTTGGTCCCTTTTAAGTTTCTAACATAGAAAATTATAGCTTATACATTTTCAGCTTATATTATGATGAATGACAGTCCATGCTTTTGATGTGTAGGAGCTATCACGTGGCTTGATTCCGTAACCAATCATCCTTTGAAGGTGATGAATCTTATAACCTCAATTTGATAATAGTCTATTTTCCATGGAATTCTATGTTGTTACTAACTTACTATTTAAATTTGAGAATTTATTCATCTTGTTCTTGTTATTTACATTACAATGCTATAATGTCCCTTAATTGAAACTAGATATGATCCTTGTACCCATACTTATTCTATATAGATAGCCAAAAAAGAAAACTTTACAAGTGATTCTACTTTATAAAATTTATTTGTAGAATATAAAAATTACTTTGGAGTAGTTATATGTATGGACTTTTTTTAATGACTTTATGATAATTTCAAGAAAGTCAAACTGCTGCAAACAAATCGCTGCCTCATTTTTCCTGTTGTTAGTTTCTATACTCTATAATCATGCCTCTTTTTGTTAAATGCTTTTTATCTGTAGAAACACAATGCTTTTAAATTACCATTGGTTATACTCTTTTAGTCAGACCATAATGCTGAGTGCTCTTAGAACTGTATAAGACAGTGGTCAACTGGTTTGATGGTGCAGATTGAAAGAACTTTCGTTTGTGTTGATACTGGTGCATTGGTGGAAGAACCTACTAAACGGTTTCTTCCTTATAAAAAGTAAGCATTTTTATCTTTATTTAATTTGAATGTTATCAATTTGCTTGTTTGGACAATTTTGTTCACTTCAATTTTTTCTATTTAGATTGGATTTGACAAGTAATATTAACTGTACTATATGAGTCATTGCTGAGAATAGAAGTTTCTGGGATCTAGATCATAACCAGTTCTTTGTTCTGGGAGAAAACTGTCAATAAAGGAAGAAGTGAGATAGATGGCTTTGTTTAATTTCTGAAAATTTAAGGGTGACTAATATGGCTACAAATTCTTTTGAGTGATAATCCTTGGGCTGTTTCATTTTTGGGATTCAGTGCTTCAGAAGGTATCTAAGACCTTCAATAGCTGGAAGGGTGCTTTTTTTTCTATGAGTGATCACCCATATTCAGTCTTGTGTTTCCAGCAATACCTTTTATTCCCTTTACAATTATTAGATCCTAGTTGAGTGGGTCATATGATGGAGAGAATTTTTAGCAGTTTTCTTTGTTCTGCTGTGGTAGGGAAGAGTAGTAATGTAGAGTGTTGCCAGTTAGGAGGTTTTTGCAGGATAGAGGGGAACGGGGTCTCAAAAAGGCCACTAGTTGCAGTGAGGTTGGGGTCTGATATCTGATTTTTTGAGGTTTGTAATTAGTATTTATAGAACTCAGTGATCATCAAGAATCAGAACATCTATTCTATCGACCTCCTTCCAATGTATACTAAAATTAAACAGGATTAAGGATTTTCCCTACCAGCAAACCCTTCCTGATGCTAGCCAAAACTAAGCTGGCCAGCTGTCTTTGACAATTGAGATTGGTCTTGGTTGACTGAATTCAAAACTAGGAGGTATTTTGGTTTTTCTGTTTTCGCTTTCAAATATGTTTTTCTTAATAATTAATAAATTTAAAAATGAACTCCTGGTTTTTATTTTGTTTCCTATTTTTAGGATTTTGTTTACTAGAGATAAAGTTTTTTTTTTCTTGATCAGCAAAAATAATATATATAGATATAATAAACATAGTACAAGTAATTCCCATGCATATATGCTGACAACACAGCATGAGCCATACCTAACACTCCCAAATTGAGAAGGTGAGTGTTTTATTGAAATTGGAGAATATCTCCAGTGTTTACAGTGTGATTTCGAGATCACAGCCTCCTTATACATTTCATGTCCCCTCCTCTCAGCCACTCACCCCTTATTTATATCTTTCTCTCATCCACAGTTAGTTAACTAACTAACAATTAGTTATAACTAACTGAACTAACTGTTATTTGCTAAATAAACCCTCCTATTATACACTTTCCCCCACCTTCTACTCCTATCAATACCCTCCCCTTCAATATGGACCTTGTCCCCAAGGTTCAGGTTTGGAAAAGCAGCCTTCATGTCATCAGTCAATTCCCAACTGTCATGATATGGTAAGTCCTTCCATTTGATAAGGACCTCCTGTCTTCCAGCTTCTGTAATTCTCTGCTGCATGATCTTCTCAGGTTGCATTTGAAGCTCCCAATTTTCATTCATATATATATAATATTATCTTTGCTGACCAAAAAAAAAAAAGTAGATTTAATTGATTTCTTGAGCAAAGAAATCTGAAAAACTAGATGTATCATACTGCCTTCTGGAAGTTCCAGTTTATAAGCAACCTCTCCTACTCTTTGGATGATTTTATAAGGTCCATAAAACCTAGGACTCAATTTCTCATTTGGCTTCATTGCTAATGACTTCATTCTGTACGACTGCAACTTCAAAAAGACCCAATCTCCCACCTGAAAAACTAACTCTCTCCTATGCTTATTCACATACTTCTTCATCTGATCTTGGGCTTTCAGTAAATTATTTCTCAATTCCTACAACAACTCATCTCTGTCTTTGCTCAGCTGACTAACCTCTTCCAATTTAGAGGGAATATCAGCTCCTTTGATTAATAGAGAAGGTTCCTGCCCATACAAAGCTTTGAAAGGGGACATTTTAGCATAAATATTGAAGTTGGTATTAAACCAGAATTCAGCGCAAGCTAAATGAGCAGGACATTGCTTATGTTTAGTTCCAGTTAAGCATCTCAAATAAGCCTCTAAGCATCTATTAACCACCTCAGTCTGCCTATCTGTTTGTGGATGATAGGCAGTACTCATCTTCAATTGTGTTCCTGCCTTTCTAAACACTTCCTTCCAAAAAAGACTCATGAATAATCTGTCCCTATCAGAAATTAGAGGCAGGAAATCCATGTAATTTTACCACTTCCTTAATGAATAACTCAACCACCTCCTTAGCTGTATAGGGATGACTTAATGCAAAAGAATGAGCATACTTAGTCAACCTATCCACCATTACTAGTATAGTGTCCTGTCCTTGAGTTTTTGGTAAACCCCCAATAAAATCCATGCAGATATCAGTTCATACCTTAGTTGGAATAGGTAGAGGCTGAAGTAACCCTGCTGGAGCTAAAGTTCTGGCCTTATTCCTTTGACATACTTCACATTCCCTTATTATGGTTTTCTTCATGCCTTGCCAAAACACCACACTAGCCACCCTCTTAAAGGTTCTAAAGAACCCTGAATGCCCTCCCACAGGGGAATCATGTAACTCTTTTAAAAGTAAAGGAATTCTAGAAGAATTTCTGGGCAACACTAACCTATCCTTGTTGTACAGCTTGCCTCCATGAATGGTATACCCTGGTTTCTCTGCTGTTTTAGTCAGAATTCCTTGATAAATCTCATATAATTGAGAATCAGCCTGCATTTTTTTATCCCAAACAATCAGCCCATTCTTCCTCCTGCACCATAGAAATAGCAGAAAAAGAAAACTGTCTGGAAAGTGCATCAGCCACTATATTTTCTTTCCCTGGCCTGTATTGAATATCAAAATCATAACCAATCAGTTTAGTGGCCCACTTAAATTGTTCTTCATTCAAAAGTTTTTGTTCATTCAAGAACTTCAAACTCTTTTCATCAGTTCTAATTATGAATTTTCTGCCCAGCAAATAGTGCCTCCACTTCTTGACAGCTAATACTACAACCATCAGCTCCCTTTCATATATTGATTTGAGCTGAGCTCTATCAGATAAAGCCTTACTCCAAAAAGCTAAAGACCTGCCTTCCTGTAATAATACTGCCCCCAACCCAGTACTAGATGCATCAGATTCTAAGACAAAGTGCTTATCTGGTACCACCAAAATAGGCAGTTTTTTCATAGCTGATTTAAGTTGTTCAAATGCAAGAGTAGCTTCATCCTTCCATTGAAAGGCATTTTTCTTTAATAAAGCATTTAAAGGCTGTGCTATCTTCCCATAGTTCTTCACAAACCTCCTGTAGTAACCTGTCAAACCCAGAAATCCCCTTAATCCTTTGACATCTCTAGGCACAGGCCACTTGGTCATTGCTTCTAATTTATTTGGGTTAGCTTCCACTCCCCTTCCGGAGATTATATGTCCCAAATACTCCAATGACCTCTGACCAAAATTGCATTTTTTTCTATTCACATGCAACTCTTGCTGCTGCAATACTTGTAAGACTGCCCTCAAGTGCATGTTGTACTCCTCCAAATTATGACTATACACCAATATATCATCAAAGAAAACTACAGCAAACTGTCTCAAGAAAGGTCTAAGTACCTCATTCATGGGTGCCTGGAAAGTTGATGGAGTATTGGTCAGTCCAAAAGGCATAACCAAGAACTCATAATGATCTTCATGAGTTCTGAAAGCTATCTTATGCACATCTTCTGCCTTCATCCTGATCTGATGATACCCTGTCCTCAAATCCAACTTTGAGAACCAGTCTGCCCCTCCAATCTCATCCAATAGCTCTTCTATGATTTGTATTAGGAGCTTGTCTGGTACAGTAATTTTATTGAGAGCTCTATAGTCTACACAACCTCCAACTCCCATCTTTTTTCTTAACCAAAATTACAGGGCTAGCAAAAGGACTAGTGCTTGCCCAAATAATTCCAGCAGTCATCATATCCCTTCCAATTTCTCAATCTCATCTTTCTGGTAATGAGGATATTTATAGGGTCTCAAGTTTGGAATTTTATTACCAGGTTGAATGTTGATGGCATGATCCTTCTCTCTATGTGATGGTAGACCTTGAGGTTCCTTAAAAGCCCCTTCAAACTGCTCTAAAACCTGTTCCACTGATTCGGGAGTTGCTTCTACATTTCTTTCTCCTTCTACTGATTTTAATTCCACTAGAAACCCTTGATCATCCTCCAACATAGTACCTTTGATCAACTTCAAACTGATGGCAACCTTTATCAATTCAGGTTCAGCTTTCAATACTATTTTTCTATTCTGCACCCTCACAGCCAGAGTTAACTTTTCAAAATTAGCTTCCACTTCTCCTAAATCAGTCAACCATTCTACCCCCAACACCATATCAGCCCCTCCCAATTCAAACAAATAACAATCTTGCACCACTTGTAATTCCTGCAACTCAATGGGCCGGGATTTGCACATCCCTTGACCTCACCTTATGCCCATCCCCTACTTCCACAAAATAAGGATTGGTAGGAGTTACCTTTAATTCCTGCTCCTTCACTAATTTCATAGAAATGAAATTGTGAGTTGCTCCACAATCAATTGACACTATCACCTTTTTGTTTTTTTATTCTCCCCCGTAGCTTGAGTGATTTCTTGGTAGTAAATCTCTCAATACTATGCAAGGAAAGTTGATGCAAATCCTCCTCCTCTTCATCTTTATCCTCTTCTTGATTCCTCCTAAAATCCTCTTCCTCCATGATCATCAGCCTTAATGTGTGGGGTGATATTTTTCCTCACAAGTGAAGCATTCACCTTTTCTCATCTTTTCATTAACCTCCACAGGTGATAATTTGTGGAAATTCCTCTTCCCTTCCCAAGGATCACCCCCTGTTTTAGCACCCAAAGGAGACTTGGGAATCCATTTTCGTGTTTGTTTTCGACCCCATCATCTCTTCCACAGCTCCAGGATCGGAGCTCTAATACCAATTGATAGAACTGGACTAGACAGAGGAAAGAAGGTGAGTGTTTTATTGAAATTGGAGAATATCTCCAATATTTACAGTGTGATTTCGAGGATCACAGCCTCCTAATACATTTCCCGTCCCTTCCTCTCATCCACTCACCCCTTATTTATATCTTCCTCTCACCCACAGTTAGTTATAACTAACTAACAATTAGTTATACCTAACTGAACTAACTGTTATTTGCTAAATAAACCCTCCTATTATACACTTTCCCCCACCTTCTACTCCTATCATAAAGCAAAGATATAATATATAAGTGGGGGACAACCCTCACCCCATGAGCTAGCTTTTGGGATTGAGTTAGACCCAAACTCACATTCTAAGATAGTATCATAGCTTATTCTAGATCCATTAATTGTCTACTCACCATAATATCCACGTATCAAGCCCAAAAGTGCTGGGCATGAGGGGGTGCATTGGGAAAAATCCAAGTCCCACATTGGCTAGAGATCAGGCCAGAAAGAGTATATAAGTGAGGGGTAACCCTCACCCTATGAGAGCTAACTTTTGGAGTTAAGTTAGGTTCAAACCCACATTCTAAGAGAAACAATGAACATAAGGTGGCATTATGTAATTTTGAGTGAAAAGTACCAAATGAAAATGAATCAAACACCACCTTTCTCCTAAAGCTAGCTAGTTGTAGAAAAGTTACGTTTTTTCTCTTCATTTTACTGGAAATTATGTGCTTGCGTTGTGGATGGTTTTCTTTCAAAATTGTTTCAAGTTGAGACCATATTTTAGAAAGGGTGGATTTTTTTTTTAGTTAGAAATAGTTGCAGACTTGCAACTTTGAAAGGGGATTAGACTGACTAACCATAGTCCAAGTGTGGGATATCTAGCCTACAAATTTATTCTGTAAGTTTGTTGAAGCTATTGCTTTATTGGAGAGTGAGTGCGTGGGATAAAATTGCTAAATGCATGCCTATAGAAATATTTCAGATGCTCTTATTCTAATTTAAGATTGTGTTGTTTCCTTTTGTTTGTAATTATAATTTATTGCTTTATTTTATTTTTCAGCCAGAATATTATATTTTCAATGAAGCAACTCTCTGAAATTAAAAGAGTTTCAACTGGACATCTGCATCTTTTAGGGTTCAAGCCACTGAGTTGCTTGAGAGATTATTACAACTTGAAGCCATCAACTTTCCTTTATCCTAGTGACGAGGTTAGTGTTTTTGTCATCCATCAACTGTTGATGGAATATTTAGTTATGGATAATGTTTGGTTTAAATTGCAACTTGGTGATGATTTCTAATCCAATACTTTGAACATTGTTTAATTTTGGTGAAATTGTGTATTGATAATGTTGAGATCCCACACCAATAAGGCCCTTCCTATAAGGTTTGGATAATCCTCACCTTACAAGCTAGTTTTGTGAGGTTGAGTTAGGCTCTAAGCTTGTATTTGTCTATGCTCTAGATGTCTATTCCTAGGTGTGAGGAGGTGTTGTTGTTGGGCCACCCACATTTGTCCATGCTCTACGTTTAAGATATAATTAGGGAATTATCTCAGCAAATAATTAGGGATTATTGTCATTAATAGTCTTTATTATGTTTCCCTATATTGTACTGATTATTCATTATAAATAAGAACACACAATTACAGTAAATACTTTTGTATACTCTAGATGTCCAGTCCTGGTTTTGAGAGGGTGTGTTGAGATCCCACATTGACTAGAGACATGACCAATGTAGTCATTATAAGGTTTGAGCAAGTCCTCACTTTTTCGAATTTTGTTCTTAAGGCCTAAATCAACCTCACAAAATTGGCTTGTAAGGTGACAACTGCTCAAGCTTTATTACGGTGGCCATATCTCTAGTTGAAGTGGGATCTCAACAGATGTTTTTTTCATTGACCCATAGATGATGTGCATTCATCATCCTGCCACCAGGAATCTTGTTTTGATGCAAGATTGTTCTGATGACTTTTCTAATTGCCCTCAATTTAAAGAATAACAATATATGTTCCTTCACCTCATCAAATGGGTGCTTACACTATCATTTTAACAAATCAAGTAGTAATTGTATCAAGTGATCTATTTATTGATATTTTGGAAATGCTGACCTGTATAATAGTTGCACTGAATGTATCTTACAAGCTTCTCTATTTTATATGTTTTTCAGCTTTTCTATCTCATATTCTTTCTCTGATGCATCTTCGTTTTGCAGGGTACAGACAGCAGCATGTGCATTTTCATTGCCCTTCATAGGTCCATGATACAGCTAAATCGGTATCCTTGACTCCTTGCATTTAAGGCTGTTTAATTTCACTGTCATGTCTTTTTGGGGATTATGAAAATTTCGTATCTTAAAGAACGTAGTCTGATAAAATGATTCGTTTATCAAATTAGAGTTTCTAGTTGAAGAATGTCGAATCAACTCATGATCAAGAAATCTTTGCTATTTATAGGGCAGTTACATGGTGTAAGTAGGAAAAGGGAAAGAGGGATTTGTGAAAGCTACAACTATTACAGATTAACTAAGTATCCTCTTGTAATACTACTAAGTTACTGAGCATGATTGATATTGTATGTGCTAATAATTAATTACTAATCAAAGTAATTCTCTACTGTGTCTTTCAGTTTTGCTGTTGCATTTAGTGGTAGTTCCTCTCGCCCTCAATTGGTTGCTCTTATTGCACAGGTACAATGTGTTGAATGCTAGAATGTTTTGGCGTTATAATGAATGATTGCTTTGTTGAGTTCAAGAGCTTGCATGTGACATACTAGTTTGATGGCTTTGTCTCAAACTTCTGAATAATTTTAGAGTGCTACTTTGCTGTTATAATTATCTTGCATATACATCTCATTTTTCTGTCATTGATCCTTTTACTTATGCTCAAACTTTCTTGTGAACATCTTGAGTTATTGACTGATTCCTATTATAGCAGCATCACTACTTGGCTGCAATGACTTTGAGATAACATGGTTGGTTAATAGAAGTCTGATTGCTACAATATAAAATTTGGTATTCTGGCCCTGGCTGCTTATACATGTAGAACCAACAAATGATGTAGTGATCTCCTACGTCTGATTACTCTGACAAGAACATCGTAGTCAGAAATAGATTGCGTATCAGTTGGACAACCTGCCCTATGTCTGGCCTTGTTATGTCAATTAGCTTCCGAATCAACCTCCAGTATCTCCTAGGATCAAAGTAGGACTCCCCTTGGTTAGGTAGAAGCTGCTATATTTGGGTACATTGGTGTATCATTTGGCTTATTATCCAACATGCCACTCTCCTCCAACATGCTTGTTAGAGTATGGGGATAACGTATTTCTATAGTCAGGATCAAACACAAGGGTATAGCCTTTTGTGACTAAGCAAGCTTTCAATCAATCAATATGCCCATCTGGACCTACTTTGACAATGTAAAGCCATCATCATCCAACTTTGACAATGAAAGATTGCAATATAGCTAATTATCTGTAGCTAATAAAAGGATATAATTACAATGAAATCTGAAGAAAAGGGATTTTTGTATTGCATTAGACAAATGTTATAAAAGCCACTGAGTCTCTGTTTACAATATAATATATATAGACATACAGAGACTCTAACTAACTGACAGCTGTTGTACAGCTGTATTAACTAAATGGAGTTATTCACTCATATACACTTACAAAATCTTTCAAATGTTCTATCACAATTTCAACCTTTATCTAAAAAATCTCAATAATCTTATTGCAATCTCAAAATACAATCTTATCATGATATCAATTATTCATTTAGTCTGTGTTTGTATCAGATTCTTACCTTGTGTATGATTGTTAGGAAGAAGTTATCCAATCAGGTGGTCAGATTGAGCCGCCTGGAATGCACATGATTTATCTTCCATATTCTGATGACATCAGATTTGTTGAAGAGGTAGAGAACTGCAATATTTGAACTTGTGTTTAAATCTTATATGTCAAAACAGTGAAAACTAAGTTTTAAATATGAAATTATTGTTAAGGTGTGCATGATTTTTACAGCGTTATTCAGATACAAGTGGGATGGTGAATATAGCAAGTGATGATCAAATAAAAAAGGCAGCCAATCTAATTAAGCGAATTGACTTGAAAGATTTTTCTGTATGCCAAATTACCAACCCTGGTAAACCTCCTCTTGACTCTTCCTCTTGCTCTTTCTTACTACCTCCTCTCCTAGATGTTCTGTGATTTTGTTTTTAACATTCTAGTAAGCTTCATTTGTTTTGTAGTAAATTATTCTTGCATCTGCTGCATTTTTTTTATAGGCCTCGCGTCTGCTACATTGTGTCATCATTACTCAAACCTCCTTATAGACTGTTTACTTGGAACTTCTTTAAGATATTGGTTTAAGCATGTGGATGATTTCTATATGCAGACTGGTTGCCAATGAACAAAGATAGTGGGTTTAAAAACTTTACACTACAATTTTAAGTAGCAGTTTTACTCAAGATTTCTCTGAATATACTTTAGAATATTCATTTGCTTGGAGAAATTCTACTTAGCTTGTATGTTATTTAAATGTTACCAGAATTTCAATTTAAATGTTATTTATATTGAAGAGTTCATTCTTGAATCTGATAAATTACATCAAAAGCTTATTCTCACTAGGTGGGGTTGGTTACCTTGATTGAAGCCACTGTTCTATTTTAAACTTAAAAACCAAAAATTTGGAAAGATCAAGAGCTTTTCCAATGAATCCTAAAGTTTTTTTTGGTTGTCATCGTCTTCTTTTTGTCACACTATTCTCTACCTCATCGACTCTTCTTACCTGGGCCTCTATTGGCTTCTCCTTGCATGACCAAACCATTTTTTTTATACATCTCATCTTCTACCCAAACATTTTCATCTCTGCAACACTGATAAATTACTACATTTTTGTTGTTGAAAGCATGGTCTATAGCATTGAATTTATACATTCCATTCCATTAACTTTACCCAGGAATTTGACCTCTTATTTTGTGTTCTGTTGAAATCAATAGAATTATAGAAATATATTAACTTTGTAATAACATTTTACTGACTTGCGTTCTGTTTACTTATTTTGATGCAATTCCTTGATAGTGTATGTTAGGAGACTTACTATAAAATAGGAATAAGTTAATTATCTTTTATTTATCCTAAGAAAAATAGAAATAAGTTAGCTATCTTTTTATTTATCTTTATAAAGAAAAATAGGAATTATTTATCCTTTTATCTTTTTTATTATTTATATTATCTTTAGGGGGGAAAAGATTAATTAGAGGTATGTTATGGGCCAAGCCCGAATAGGAGGATACTATGGTAGAGGGGAGGCATTCAGATTAGTAAACCTTGTGGGGATAAAGAAGTGGCTTTGTCATAAAAGGGGAAACCCTTTGGAGGATAGATTATCTCCTATTTTATTTAATAAAATTGTTCTTTTTCTTATTTTCAATTTCTGGATTCCTAACAGTGTAAGATCATTAGCTACTGATATGCTTGCTATATATGACTTGTTATAGTTCTTCAAGTTATTATTATTATTATTCCCATTTGACAAAAAAAAGAAAACAATATTATGATTCCTGTTGGTAACAAAAAGTTTTACTTTTCAGCCTTGCAGAGACACTATGCAGTATTGCAGGCATTGGCACTGGAAGAGGATGATATTCCGGAAATGAAAGATGAAACATTACCTGATGAGGAAGGCTTAGCCAGGTAAGCTCAAGGTTTTCAAAATATATTGAATATTTTTGTTGTGCCTGATTTCAGACTGTAAAATGAAACTGAGAAAGAAATATACCTGTTTTATCCTGTTTGGCTTTTCATATCTTAGTTGGAAACTGTTTGCTGTTCAAGAGTTCAGTATGAAATGATAACCCTTCTTATGTATCACCTGCAGACCAGGAGTGGTAAGAGCATTAGAAGAATTCAAAACCTCTGTATATGGGGATAATTATGATGAGGAAAATGAGCCTGGCACTGGGAAACCTACTGAAGCCTCCAAGAAACGAAAAGCAAATGCTGAGTTTGCAACAAAAGAGTGTGAAAACTATGACTGGGGTGATCTTGCTGATACTGGAAAGGTAAACCTTGAAAGTTATTTCATGCAGTGCTTTTTTATGGAAAGCTTGATGAAATTTGGGATAAGCAGGTGTGCTTAAGCCTCGAGCCAATTTTACAACGAATATAGCTAGTTACCTACCTTGGAAGGCCATGCAGTGATGGGTCCTAGGTGTTAAAGTAACACAAGCCTGTAGAAAAATACAGGCAAGCTGTACTGGATAATCCGTACATTTATACCTAAACTTTCTCCCCATGTTAAAAGAAGTTAGACACCATATAAAAATTTGTTATCAATGATTCAGCATCTACACCAGTTCCTGTTGCACACTTACTAGAAAATCATAACAATAATAGAGCAAAAAAAGGAAAACGTAAGGTCACAAACTTGTAATTACGGCTCAAAGTTCCCATATCGTGGACCAGAGGTTAGCCACACTTCAAAATTGAGTACCTGAGATCTGATAGTTTAGGTAGAACGTGTAGGGACTTAATATTTTCAGTTGGCTACCTTGTTCCTCTCTTTCAACTTTTAAAATTGCTGATATGGAATCATTTGATCTTGTTTTGCAGTTAAAGGACTTGACTGTGGTGGAGTTAAAATATTATCTTACAGCACATAATCTTCCTGTTTCTGGGAAGAAGGAGGCCATAATTAGCCGAATATTAACTCACATGGGAAAATGAGCAAGGGGCTGACGTTTTCGTTAATGATTTTGCAACCTCGATAACTAGAATGCAAGACTCCTCCTAGCCACCAGGGCTGCTAAATTGATGTTTTGGTTTATTATTGTTGACCCGGTTTGGATAAAAGACTGATTTGTACTTGACTGATCAACACGGCAGTAGAGTATGTAATAGCATATTTTACTGGTAGAAGACATAATCCTTGTTAGACCTCCAACCACAAAGTAACACATCTTATTTTGCAAAATGTGAAGTTATTTATATCTTCCTTTTTGTTCACACTTGCCTTTTAAAAGTCTATAAGTTGTTAACATCAGTCCAATTATGATCATAACCCAATTAACATCATTATAGACAGGGAAATTACAATAAAAATACTTGCGATTCCAAGGTATATTTTTTCCTTTGCCCTATATAATTTCAGTTGTGTTGTACTCATTTTGCTCGAGTTGCGCAGAGCAACATGAAATACTGCCAAGTCTTTAAAGAATTCAATGTAAAAATGATCAGGCTTCTGTTTCAACACTACTAAGGAAGCGTTAGCAATTGCAGTAGTAACCAACAATAAATTGTTTTTATACAAAAAAAGAAAATAAAAAAGAATGTGCCTATGTGTTGCCAGAATATCATGAGTTTGGTTTTGGAAGGAGTTGGCTATTTGGAATGTTTAAAGTAAAATACAAATAACAAGGCCAGTTTAGTCTTGGTTTGTTTCCCTTCAAAATTCCAGGTCAAATGATGTAATATGATTGTTGCTAGGATTGTTTTGCAAATTAAAGTTACATTTATAAACAAGGTCAACTCTTACTCAATCACAGCATTGACTTGATCTTTATGCACAGGAAGACAGAAGTCACAATAAAACTTGATAATAAACCGAACAAGCGTTCATAACAAACAGATGATTCTTATTCTTTCAATTCTCTTGTTTCACTTAATCCACTGGATAAACCACATGACATAATCTAGAGACTTGGATTTACAAAAGTCCACATCTACCAGATATACAGAGAAGGAAATGACCTCCAGCTAAAAGGAGAAAGAAAAAAAGAAGACGGTATACCTTTTCCCTAATATAAGACAAAATATATCTCACACCCGAGGTTTAATAAAACTTGTTATTCCTTTTTTCTTTTTACATGACTACATCTCTCCATCTATATAACTACATAAATCATTAAGTGATATATGTGTTAACGGAAAGTATATACAAAGTTATTTTGTTATAGAAAGGAGAGATACAAAGGAAAAATTGTTAAAGCTGAAGGGGATGTGCGAGTGCAATTGTCAAATTAGTGAGGTGAGGCTATTGGTGGTTTTGTTGAGGTTCGAGTCTAAGCGAGTCTGAGTCTGAATGAAAGAAAAGGCAAACTACAGAGCAATCATCAACCTTTGTATTGGGAAGCTGGGTTTTCCATGCCTGAACAGCCGCCTCAACCAACATTCGAGCCGCTGAAGAGCGTGGAGCAGATGCGACAATGGCCACAGCTTCTTCGTTTGATAAAACATCCCATACCTGTCATGTGACATGGGAGTGAGAAATGAAAACAAATAGATACAATATCAACATCAACTTTAACTGAAGCTAATTGGGGTTGGTGAAATGAAAACAAATAGATAAAGGAAAGAAAATGAATACGGACCCCATCTGTGGCTAAGACAACAAACTGATCCCTTTGAGTGAGGCGGTGATATGAGAAATCAGGAACAGAAATGACTCCAAAGTCCTTGAGACAAAAATCTCCAAAAGCACGAGACATGGCAAGGCCAGGGGAAACAATGTTGGGGAGCCATACTCGAGCAATCCCTGGTTCGTTTTCAATGGCGAAGACCCTTCCTTTACAAATCCTTATCCTCTCTGCTTCCCTTGGAAGATGTGGCTTGTGGTCAGTGCTCAACTGGACAGCAATAAGAGAACCATTGGTACGATCTTGGGTAGCCAACACAGCTCTGGAGTCACCCACATTCGCAATAACAAGGTCCTGCCCATGCTTCAGCAACGTCACACCCGTGCTCCCGCTACATGAGCAATCTATCTGATGGTGCAGTTTCAGGTCTCTGTCCATCACCTTGCAAGCCTTCACAAAGGAGTCTCTGAGAGTACCAATGTTACCTGGGGCAACCGCACAAGGTGCATCATTGTTGCTGCTGCTGCTGCTGCAATTGTTGTTGTTAGGATGAAGCAAATTCCATTGAGCAATAAGCTTGAGAGGGAAGGAATCCCTGAGCTTCTTTGCAACCAAATGGCCATGAGGTCCATGGCCGTCAAAAACAGCACAGAAAACGGTGTCCTTGTTTGAAGCGAAATTATCCCAGAGAAGCATGGAATCCTGGTTGATCCCTTTGCGACCTTGCTTACAGAACAAGGAAGCAACCTGGGAAGAACCGTTCAAGAATAATCTGCCAGGAACTCTGTGGAGCCGCAATTCCATGTTATAATCAGAGGCAGTTCTGGGACTGGAATTCGAGGATGATTCATCAGAAGAATCTATGGAAGCCGATGCCCCCGTCACCGAGAGGCACGATCCCATCCCCAATAATAATAATAACAATAACTGTTATGATTGATAGATGGATCCGTGGTCGAGGCATTACCAACTAGTGGATTTGCTTCCCTTTACAGCACACCTCCTCTCCCATAATTCTCTTAACTTCTTATCTCAATCAAACCAAACCTATCTTTCGCTTCCTTTCTAACCAACTTTCAAAATTCATTCCATAACTTATCCCTATTATAGGATCTTATCACATATCCAAAGCCGAAGGATTCTCTCCCGATTTGTTGGATCTTATCAATTTTTTCTGTTATTCATTCTTTTCATAGATATAAATAAAAGTATAAAACAGAATCTTATCAAAATTTATTAAAAATAAAATTAATGGTGATGCATTATTGAAAAATGCTTCCATCCATACATGAATTGCCTTCACAATATGGTGACATAAATCACATGAATATTTTCCAATCCGAAACCAATTTATAAAAGTGATTTTTTTATAGTTAATATCTTTCTTTTTTTACCATAAGGGTTATTTTCCAAAGCTTAATCAAGAAACATCAATGATGTACTACTGCTCAAACCAATTATTACTCATTAGTACAACGATAATTTTTTTGGTACACAAAATTAGTGCAAAATTAATTGTTTTGTATTTACAAATAACTAGAAATTTAGCTTCTTTATTGTATTTTTAAAATTACAAACTATAATTCTCTTTTGTACCGATTGAAGTTCTCATTCTCTCCACTTTCTCAATTAAACATTCTCAACATTTTTTTGTTACTTCTTGGCCGGTGCATTTAACATGTCACACCTACAACTAGTTAAGAAACATTTCTCTTAATCGTTTGAAACTACTAGGTTAAGATATTATTAATTAAATACTTTTAAATATATATTTTATATTATAATTAAAAATCATAAGAAATGAATGTATTTGAGTATATAAATTATATTTTAATCTAATTCACCATTAAAAATTTAAATTATGATATAAAATTATATTTAACTATTGATAATTATTTTTAAAATTATTAAAATTTAATTATAGATGGAGATAAAACATTATAAATTAAAAGATATGGACGATTAGAAAAACTAAACATGAGATAAAGATGAAAAGAGAGCTGTAATGTCCTCAATTTTGAACATATTATTTATTTTGAAGTGCATAACAGTAACTTTGTCTTTGCTAAATTCTTTAGCACATTAAATTTTTATTTACATTTTAAACAATTTAAGTATTAGAAAACTGTTAAATAAATTGCAAATATAAACAAAAACCCTGTAAAAGAAGCAAATAAAGGTTGTTCACAATCCTTCAAACGCTAAGCCTGAAAGGTATGTCATTTGTCATGGCTCACCTGCCTCACTTTGGATAGTCTAAAATCAAATCATAAATCTTCTATGTCAAACTTGCTTACATAATCTAAAACCAAATCATAAATCTTCCATAAGTTGTTTTTTCTTACACTTAAAAGCAGCACCTAAAGTAGGAAAAACATTTACACTATCCGAAATATTTGATACTATTTGATACATTTTTTTAAACACATCATCTCTTATTGATTGAAATTTCTTAAAAATCATAAGAAATTGTAAATCCTATATCTTATTTAATAACTCTCATAATTTTATAATTTCCAATAAATTTCAATTAATAATAAAATGTATGTTAAACTTAGAGAGTGTTACTAACATTTATCCTATAATTTTTCAAAGAAAATACCATTAATATTATAAGTTATGACCACCCGTCTCAACTTCAAGGGCCCACGTAATTACCCGAAAGTTTTTATTTTTCCACCTAAAACTGGGTCAAGTACTAAAGCATTGAAATGAATGCAATAAGGTCCGTTAATCATTATTTGGCTAACTCTAGCAGCAACTATTTGTGGCCATTATACGAAAATCCTTAGTGAAAGATATATTTATTGGTTACATTTACTTAAAGAAATGAGATATGAACACGAGGTCTTCTGAAAACAGAAGAGGTAAAAATGGAGGAACTCGGTGCACTCCCACTGAGCTAATAGGCAATAGCCGGTCGTGCGGGCCTCCTGTCAGGGTCCGCTATGTCAGAAGCAAGAGAAATCTCATCCCTTTATTTCCTCTTTTCACCCTATCCATGTCGTCCCCAGGGAAAAAACTTGATGTGTATTAAGCTAACTTTTTAAATATTATGATGTCACAAATGTAATTCAAGAAATAAATCTACATACTTTACACAAGATACAATCGTAGAAAGGTCAACTGTAACGGCTGATTATGATCCAACAATTTGTCGAAGTCGAACTTCATTCCATTTCCATTAGGAGAACATAGCTCTGGTGCAATACAGAAGTATGTGCTTCCTGTATTAAATGTGTACTCCCGGCAACTACGGTGCAAGGCTTCCGTATCGTTCAATAGAGAGAGACAGCAGATCTCTTTAATGGGGTTGGGGCCTTGTCTGTACGATAAAGATGTCTTTTCCAACAAGACATCCTTCCACATCCTGTGGGCAGCCAAACTTTCTCTCCAGAAAAAACCCAACTGCACAAAGACGTTGACCAAGTTGTCGACGGAAAACTGAGTCAACTGTCAGTGGTTTCTTGCTGTAATCAACAGTCAAACGGATAACTTCCCCATCTGCAGGCCCTGCACCTCGTACCAGCAATTCCTCACTGAAGTTTGCAAAAGCCAATGTTTGCACTTGCCCGTCAAATTTCCCAGATGATATCCGCCATGGTGTACCCCGGGTTCCAGAAGCTAGAGTTTCACCAAGGCCAGAAGCAATTTCAGCCTCCACACAATTATTATCCTGGTTTGTTGGGCTCACAGTATGTAGTACAAATGATAAATCTGGTGAAAGCATTTCTTGGATCAGAACTGCCATCGAAGCTTCCTTCTGAGGAACACCAGCAGCACGGCGGCTCAAAACTGCTCTCCGAGTGTACAGTGAAGCCCATATTTGGCTAACTGCATTTCCAAAAACTGTTGGATTGGAAGGACTAACATTGGGTATTGATTCATAAAGTCCAGCCGCTGACATTCCAGCTAAGTCCTCAACATTGGCACTGGATCGAACAATTAAACGTGCATTGCTTGGGAATATTCTCCCAATGCTTTCAATGAAGTCTTTGGATGGCTTCAGGGAAGAAATTAATTCCTGGAGTTGATGGCATAGAACATCAAGTTCACCACCCTCCAGTTTGGCTGTTTCTATCTTTTCCAGGATAGACCTGAATGCTTCCGTTGAATTGCTCTTCTCTAGCTCTAATTCCATGGATCCAAATGGTAAAACTGCCCCAGAAGGAACTCGAAAAGAAGCAGGCACTCCCTGTTCACTGTAAACTGTCATTCAAAATTCAGATTTTAGAGATATGGTTTACAAGAAAACATAATTGTTGTTTATTATTATATTGATATCACCAGTTAGTCTATGATTCTGATCACTGAAAATTAAAATTGCATAGGCATCTTTCAAAATCATAACCACCATCAGCAATCATCTTCGAAGATCTCATTTAATTAACAAGATCTCTTAAAACGAAATAGTATGGTTTAACTTAGCACTTCAGTCTATTTGAATATAAGAACATAGAGCAAAGCTGTACAGAAAGGGAGAGAAAAAATTCAGAAACATGAAATTTGCAGAAAAATGCAGCTGATATAATGAGTGACAAGAGCATAATTAATATTTGGTTTTACATGTTTTAATACCAGTATATAAATCACTGTTTCCCTACCCTCAATGACTGGATAAGTGGACAACAATATTAACCTTTTTTTATTTAGCAGATGACTGGCTGGTTGTTTTGTGTATAAAAGAAGAATTTGTTTAGAGGAAGAGAGTAAGGAATCCAATCACAACACATCCTCCCAGAATATATGGGAAAAAGAAACTACAAGACTTGAGCTCATGAAAAAACATAACATCAATTTTTAGATGAACGAGAAGTTTGAAGCATTGTTTCAATAAAATTCTCCAAGGATAATAAAGTCTTGATCAGGCCAATTCTAAAAAAAATTAGATCTGGAATTTCTTTCTTTGAGTATTAGTAAACCAGAGAGAGCATTTTAAAACAAGACTTTGTATCAATCCATTAGAAATATATTATTAGAAAGATAAAATTTGGCACTAATTGAGTTGAAGTTAATCATTGCTATATCGATAGTCTGATATAGTTATGCAACACATTGCTTTTATTGAATCTTACCTTTATCAGAAACTGCAGACAATGATGATAAGTGACCACATGCAGCAGCCTTTGCACCTGAAGTCTGTAGCTCTGCATCAGGAAGCAAGATAACTCCTCCGGAAGAAGCACCCTTGATATGAAAAGAAAAATTATTCATTAGAGGTCATTTTTACGAAGAATTAACAGAATGGTAATTGAATAAATGGTTGGCGATAAAAATCATTACTCTGAATGATAAGAGATGCACATGACATGCATAATATAAAGCAAGGGTTAGGTGATGCTTGCAAGTTCTGAGAACAAGGCAGAGATAAGGGATATGTGGTGACACCGTGATGGTGCAACTGCAAAGGTCCATGTAGTCTGACTAGTGGTAACGAGATTGGGGACAGTTTAGGTCAAAGAAAAAGAAAGTGCAGCTGTTGTGGGGTATGGTGTGAGTGTTGCTTACAGCAGGATACAGGGTTGATGGATGCTGAACCAGTAGGTTGGGGGTGGATCATTAGTTCCGTAAACTGTTTTACAAAATATATTTTTTAAATAAAATAATTGTCTAATTTTTCAACCCTAAATCTCACCATTTTCATCAGCCTAGCATTTATATCTAAAATACCAACTCAGCCCCCCAAAAAAAAAATTGAGTAATTTTATCATTCTCTACCTGATCAAAAATGGAGATTCTACCAGAAGAAAAAGAAGGAACCTCAACTCCAGAGACACTGTCATCAGAAGAACTTCTAATGGAAGAATTGTCATCAGTGTCAAATGAAGAGGACAACTTCAGATTAACACCAGCAGTTGATGCTTCCAATCTGAAAAGGTAAATTGAAGCAGGAAAGGAGAAAATGGAAAACATTATTGCATTAGATATGCTCACAAGATTATATCAAAATATTTTGAAATAAGTAATCATGGATGGGAAAATTGTCTTGACAATATAACCTCACATATGATCCAATCAGCCTTTGTATATCAGCAACCTTTTCATCATCTTCACAGGTGACAAAGACAACCTTTTCCTGTAATAAACAATAGCTGTATGAGTGTCATTGACATATTGTATATATTATATTCAAACATCAAAATCATTGATTGGATATTTAGAATGAAAACTTGCCTGCCGTGCCCTAACACCGAGATGAGATAAGTGAGGCAGCTCTTGCTGAAGTATAACTCCCACTATGTTCCTCCCAGCAGCTGCTACCTGCCAGAGTAATCAACTTATAATCTTAATATATTTAGTATTTCCATGGACTCTCAAAGAAATACAAATATATATACCTCTTCATCACCATCAGCTTTGTTAACAATGAGGATAATAGGTCCTTCAACTGATGATGGTAGTGAACCAGGAACAATTTTTTCAACCTAGGTCAAAGAAAACCAAATTCATGTTAGTCAAGGATGAGGATATCTCTAACCTTGTTTGTTACCTATTTGGTTATTACTTTATTTTTAGGTTTTGCTTGTATAGAGAGCTATAAATTCCTGTCTTGCCACAACTTGAGGACTTCCGTTTGATAACTGATAGTATAGAATTACTTGATCTCATTTTTTTTTATTATTATTGTTGTTGTTGTCGTGTCTTACACCACGTGTCTTCATCCTATTAGTACTTTACAGTTTCCAGGGACTCTATCTTGCCAAGAGTGAAGTTTCAGAGGCTCTTCCCCATGATGGGTGGTGAGAGAGTGTGCAGATGGAAAAGGTGGCTCTGGAGAGAAAAAAGGCCTGTCTTTTGGTTCCATTACCTTAACACAAATATGCTATAGGCTGCAAGTGGGTCTTTGCAGTCAAAATAAATCTTGATGGTAATGTACTAATGTGAGAAAAAAAACCATAATGCAGTACAGAATAATATTAGTGATAAGTTAGGCATGATTATCATTTATGCTCCATCTTGCACTAGTGTTAGCAGTTTTGGTATGAGGAAACATTCACTTCTAAGATATAGGCAAGGGATTATTCACTTCTGTAAGGATTTTCCATAAAGGTCCCTCTCTCTCGTACTCACAAGCACACAGAGTAAATATCATAATCACATTGTATGTGATATTTCTAAATGCAACTTGGTAGTGGTACCTGAACCAGTTTTCCTAAAGCAGCTCCAGGAACAAGAACATCCCAACCTTGAGAACCAAGTGCACTTCTAACAGCTTTTAGAAGAAGTGTACATAGTTTTGAAACCTGAAAAATCACACTAAAAATGTACAGTAGAAAAGTTAGATATTACGTATATACTTGTTATGTTTGGCAATGGTAGTGAAATTCATAGTCTAGGAATAGGCATGATAAGAAATCACAGATACTGGTGAAAACACTTTAGAATAATTCTTGAAAAAATTATCTTACTAAATTGCAAAGGATAATGTACACAAGAAAAATATGAAGGATAGTGCATTATCATACCCAGCTCGAATCTCAGCTTCTGTATATGTCCTGACACTGTTTTCAGGTATTCCTAGAGCTTTTCCTAGTATCTGCATCATTTAAAATGAGTTTTTTTATTTCATGATATATGCATTTCACATGAAGAGGAGCCCAGCTTTGAAAACCAAACAGTACCAGTCTCAAAAGGCATATATTATTTAGCTTTGAAATGAATGATGAACTACTATCAAGATTTCCTATGTCTAAATTGATTTGTCTCAATGTTCGGATTCATTTCAGATTAAAGGTTGTTTAAAATTTCAAAGATCCTTGTAGGTCACAAATTACAACTATTTAGGGTTATTAAGACTAGCAAACTGTCTGTTTAGTTAATTATATATTTTCAGTGTACATACTTTTTGAATTTTTTTTATTGGTTGTATCTCAGCCTCGCTTTATGCATTGGTTTAGTATTATTTTACTAGGCATTAAAAGTGCAGGCCTTTAACATCATCACCATCATCATAATAATAATACTCTCTAACGGACCTGGACTTTCTCAGGGAATATCTTAAGAAGTTCTTCAGTATATTCATCAGTTAGCCTCTTTGATCTATCAAGAGTAGCTTTCAGTCTCAATGTCCAAATAGTCTTGCTACCTTCATTTCCTGGAACAAAAGGGAGTACATTTAAGATGAAAAATTAGTCAACACTGTCTAGAATGATTTAGAAACACATTCAAGAAAAGACCTGAGAAAGCTACCTTCCGTTTCAGAAAGGCCTCTTTTACTCCAGGCAAGGAGCTCATTTTCAATAGCACTGCACTCTTCTGGCTTCCAACCAGATAATTTCAGCTGGTGGACTCCAATAATAAGGGCTCCAAGTGGACCATTCCATGAGTTTACATTTGTTGACTGAACGTTTTCAGCCAGCCAACGAGCACCTCCCATAACTTCAAGCTCATTGAGAAATCTATTCATGTGTTCAGAAGTTAATGTGCTTCTACATCCCCATCAAAGTCAAACAAATTCTACATAGTTCAATCATACAAAATCCTTATCAAGTGACCTATAGATTCTAGGCAGCTTGAATTCACAGCTTCCCAGTATTTTGTAGTTATTTGAAATCGACATGAAACTTCGTATTTTGAGATTATGCATTATATTCTAGTATTATCTAGTACTGTCTAAATAGTTTTTTTTTTTTTTGTTGGCGAAAAAAATATATATTAATAAGAAGCACCAGTACTGCCATATAAAATATGTACATGTAGCAATGCCACTGTAAGCAGCATCACCGACAAACCCACACACTGAAACTAAACATGTACAGATTCCCATCAGGCATCTTAATTTATACAGCTATCCTGCAAACAGGAAGATGCATGACTCCCCTCTATCCAAATACACCTGAATTTTAACGAATACAAACATAACATTTAACAAATACAAACATATAAGATTGGTTGGGTGGTTAAGAAAAAAGTGAAGAGGGGGAAGGGTGGGAGGGAGAGGTTGTGGGTTTGAATCCCTCCACTAACAAAAACACTAACATTTAACAATTAACATTAGCCAATCAAAAAAATAAATAAATAAATAACACTGTATAAATAGTTAGCAAGTACCCCATGCTTTTTGCAACATGTGTCCTTAATATATTTCACAAGAATGCATTCAACTACTGAGTATGTTACAATTGTACAAGGAGTAAATCAGGAAAAAGGTATGACAAAAACCTGCTTAAAAGAACAAATGAGTAATCCTCAAGCCCAATCTCACAGAGACGCCACTGTACTTTCCAAAACAGATGAGAATCAAAAGATGTTCCGGCATTTTTTAAAAAGCTAACCAGACTCAAGGTCTGGCTAAATAATTGAATAAAATATGTGTCACCTTTTGACGCATAGCTATTGCAGAATCTGGAGCATCATTCCTGAGGCCACTTTCAAGTCCCTTTACAATAGTTTCTCTTAGAACATTTAAAGATTCCATTGTTTTAAATAAAAGTTTAATTACTTCTCCTGTGGCAGCAGTTGATTCTGCTGCAGCATCCATATTCTGAAAAAGCATTAACGATTGTCCTTCATCAGTAGATACCATTATCAGATATAAGAGAGTATACATTACTTGCAGTGTTTCTTTTTATTTGTCAGTTAACTGATATTCTAACTACTGTAGTTAGTAGTTAGTCTGTTATCAATTGATAGTTTAGTCAATTAAATAGAAGAAGGAATGTTTTAGATCTTTGCATAAAAGTCTCAATGATGAAAACTTGCAAAAGTTTAGAGTAACGAGAAAAAATGCAAAGAAATCAGTGCGAGAAGCTAGAGACAAGGTTTTTGAAGATTTGTATAAAATCTTGGGAGCAAGGATGGTAAAAAAGGTATATACAAATTTGCAAAAATAAGGGAAAAGAAGAGTAAAGACCTAACCCAAATTAGATGCATTAAGAATGAAAATAAAAAAAAACTTTTGGCAAGAGATGAAGATGTAAGTGAAAAATGGCTAAACTACTTTAATAACCTTTTTAATGGGGATAGCAATAAAAGTGAGGTGGAATTGCAGGACGCTTATGATGATTTGAATAAAAGATTTGTGCGCAGAATTAATACACATGTAGTTAAGAAGGCTTTGAAGAGGATGAAGAATAATAAAGCTTTGGGACCCGATAGTGTCCCTATTGAAGTGTGAAGAGACCTGGGAGATGTGGCAATAAAATGGTTGACCAATCTTTTCAATAAGATTCCTCAATCAAATAAGATGTCTAATACTTGGAGGAAAAGTATGTTTGTGCCTATTTACAAAAATAAGGGAGATATCCAGAATTGTTCTAACTATCGAGGCATTAAGCTCATGAGCCATACTATGAAGTTGTGGGAGAGAGTTATTGAGCATCGCTTGAGGAGGGAGACCAAGATTTCTGTAAATCAATTTGGATTTATGCCAGGAAGATGTATCATGGAAACTATTTTTTTGATGCGACAATTAATGAAAAGATATCGAGAAAATAAGAAAGACTTACATACGATATTCATAGATCTTAAGAAAGCATACAATAGGATTCCAAGAAAAGTTTTATGGTGGACTTTTGAGAAGAAAAATATGTCATTAAAGTATGTTAATGCAATCAAGGATATGTATGATAGGGCTACCATATGTGTGAAAACTTGTAATGGAACATCAAAGGATTTTCCTATCACGTTAGGTGTACATCAAGGTTCGGCTCTTAGTGCTTATCTTTTTGCCTTAGTGATGGATGAACTATCAAAAGATATTCAAGAAGAAGTGGCGTGGTATATGCTATTTACAGATGATATTGTGCTTATTGATGAGATCAAAAATGGTGTTAATAGGAAACTTGAATTGTGGAGAAACACTTTGGAGTCTAAAGGATTCACAATAGGCAAAAGTAAGACTGAGTATATGAGGTGTGAGTTTTCGTTGGTAAGAAATGGTGATCAAAACCCTGCATCTACTTGGTCAAGAGGTACACAAAAAATATGTTTTTAGATACTTGGGATTAATTTTGCAAAAAGATAAAGAGATTGATGAGAATGTAAATCATAGAATTTGAGCAGGGTGGATGAAATGGCGGAGTGCATCCAGGTTTTTATGTGACCGCAAAATTTTCCTTAAGTTAAAAGGAAAATTCTATAGAACAATTGTATGACCTGCAATGTTATATGGAGCTGAATGTTGACCAACACATAGGTAACATGAGCATAAAATAGGAGTAGCAGAAATGAGAATGATAAGGTGGATGTGTGGTTATACTAAGACGGAGAAGATAAGAAATGAAGATATTCGACGGAAGGTAGCAGTAGTACCGGTGAGTGAAAAGATAAAAGAGCATAGATTGAGGTGATTTGGGCACGTAATGAGACGGCCCCTAGATGCTCCCATAAGAACAAGAGTTTGTTACTAAGGTAATTAAACAAGACTTAATGGAGAGGGATATAAATTGGCTGGATGTGTGTTTTAGAACGGAATGGAGAAAAGCTATAAGTTTGGAGGAGGGTTAGACCTGTTATTATCTCTATATTCCAAACGATCCCTTTTTAGTTCTTTTCCTCTTCTTTTTTCCCATTCTTCTTTCATCCTTCTTTTTTTACTTTTTTTTTTTCAACTTCTTCATACCTATCATTAGATTCATCTACCACCGATCCCAATTAACTTCGGCTAAAGGTGTTGTTGATGTTGATTAACATTCATTATTTTTCTAATGACTTAATTGCTTTTTTAGTCCCCCAACAATTGTGCAATTTTTGCCCCTCAAGTTTTTTCTTATTTAATATCAGGTCCCTCCATCCTGATTCATCCAATTTTTTATGTTATTCTTCTGTTGTTCATTGCTATGATACTATCATAAAACTCATAATTTACCCACGAGCATCGTCAACACGACAATAGTAAATACAGTAAAAGCAACATTTTAGGTCATTATGTCAAGTCCAGGTTCCCACGTCAGCTAATTTCGTTAAATATTAGACAAAATCAAGATGGAGGGACTTGATTGTGAATGGGAGAAATATTGAGTGACCCAATTATCACAGTTGAAACAAAGGTATAAGAGAGTAGTATTTTACTTAGCGAGCAAGCAAGCCAAGCCGCAAGGAAAGGGTCACCGAAGTAGGGGACCTAAGTGTTTTTTACTTAGTTTCTGTATCTCTTGTAATCAGAAGTTAGTTAACTGTTTCTCACAGTTAACTAACTCATGTTAGGTAGTTTTCTATTAGACAGTTGTAAGTACCTAGACAGCTATAAGTACAACTGTCAACAGCTTTATCATTCTGTAACTGACTGATAGTTAGACTGTTGTTCGTTAGGACAACTATGTTACAGCTGTCACTAACTAACTCAAGTTAGTTGATAGTTACATAATAGTAACTGTTATATAAACAGAGTTGTAAATTGTTTTTAGTTGGGTTGAATCCTCATCTATATAGAAACACTTTCCTCTCTCTCTATCTTTCTCTCTTTTCCCTAAATCTCTTTAATAGGGAACTAAAATGGCACAATTGCAATACCTGGGAGACTAAAGATGCAACTATAATTTTCTACGTATCCCATCCCCCAAATAGCTAACTCACTAACTAACTAATTGTTCCACCATGGGTTATCTAACATCATATTCCAATTAGTTTATTCCAGTGTCAAACCTTGAAATCAAATAAAGAAATATAGATACAAGAGAATCAGAAAAAGAAATTCACCTTTTTGCACTCCAAGAATGAATTAATTGCTGAAATGCCATATTTATCCATAGATTCATGAATTGATTCTAGCTGTTCAGCAAGACTGCGACATGACAAAGCCATACGTGAAACCATCAAATCATAATTTTCCAGTACTAGTTTTTTTTTTTTGGACAGATTTTCCAGTACTAGTTAGATACAAGTTCAACAGATTTGAATATATCCTTCAAAATTAGTATACTTTGTTCACTCAAAAACTAGTGTAAGATCATGATTTTCCAATAACTAGTGTAATACAAGTCCAAATTATTTGAATATATATCCTTGAAATTTAGTATACTTTATTGTTAGCTCTCCCCCCCACCCCCCCACCCCCCCACTGGAGGCTTCACAAGGTAAGCCTTGGCACAAGAAGGTTGCTGTCTTGGACCTTGCCTACAAGTTCTAGTCCTGAAACAAGCCTTTTTACATGCGGAGTGCATGACACTCCCCACATTCCATAATGCTGGAGATTAATGCATTGGGCCACTATTTCTTATTGGAGTCTCTTCAGCAAGTTGCTTCCAATGGGATAGAACATGGAACCTCCTAAAAGGAGAAACTATTACATAGTGTTCAACCAGTTGATTTTCTGACTTATGGAAATATATGATTACTTCAAAATGAAAATTTTCTTGTCAGTGATTCAAATGCATGAAGTTCCATGATCAGTCTATTGGTTTACAGCGATACAAAATGAAGAATTGTGTATTCAAATGATTGGGCTGTGATCACGTAGGGAGTTTCCAATAGAAAACAACATAATGTTTAAACTATAATAAGAGAAATTGATGTGAAGAAAAAACAAAAACTTGTACATATGATTACAAGGGATATTGAGTCATGTTTGTGATAGTCATGTCAAACCTGCTAGCATTGAAGAAGTCTTTGAGTTCTTGATGAAATATCTTGAATTCCTTCACGAACGGTTCACTATATTCTCCAGGGTTCTTTGTGATTTTCGCAAGCATAGATTCTGTAGCAACCAAATCTTCAGGCCCAGCATTTCGGTGAAGCTTGTTTTGTATTGTATGCTTAATTTGTAACTGGAGAATAAGCAATACAGAAAACGGTTGACCTGTTATTAATCCTTGAACTACAATGAGATTTCATACTTCAAGTACTTTGAAAAGAACAACCTTGAGGTCACGCGGGATGTCATTCCGATGAGCAATATCTCTAATACGAGTAAGAGGAACAGATGCAGTGAATTCAGCCTTGAAAGATGGCAAACATGGATGAATCTTACGAATGACTAGAACTTCCTGTATGTTGATTAAATTGTGGTAAATGAAAGAAGTAACACATAAACTTTATTGGACAGTAAGATATAAAAGGTGGCAAAGAAATATTATATCAACAACCCCGTTGGAACAATTTCCAATTCATGGACAATTAACATGGAATGTAGGTCAGACATTTTAAAGGACATGGCTACGCTTAAGCAAATAATTTAAATCAGAACAACTGCTACAAAAATTTTTTAAAAAAAAAGACTAGGAACACATTAAGAAGACATGAAACTACTTGACTGCATTTGAACAATACTATCTTCACCTGACCTGAAATAAGGCCAAAGCATACAGACACATATAAAAGGTTAATGCAATATAGAACCTATGACAAAATATCAGCAACATTTATTATTCAATCAGGAGCAGGATCCACTATTAAAAGTAATAATAAATCACCTGAGGAGATATATCCTTGCGACTAGTGTGTCGCTCTAGTTCACGAAATATAAGCCTTGAAATCTCAGCGTGCCTATTGGGCCGGTGGTGACCTCCATCTTCAAAACAAGAAATTTGCCCTGTGTTTATCCACTGCATGAGATTATCTAAGAAGGGCTTAGATGATGATATAAGAAGAACATAGATGATTCAATATCAATAGAGACAGAATAAGACCTTGAGATATATAGCAGAGTATAGGAGAGCCTCCAACCGATCTTCCCCTTGCAGATTTCCAGCTATAATATCGCGCACGATATCAAGCTTCAAAGTGAAAATTATAGATAAAGTTAATATGTTGATTTAAAACGAAAGTTAATCTGTTTGGGTAAACTTCTTTAGAAACACTTCTAAGATAATAAAATAAGAAGAAGAAAAATAAGAAGAATTTCTTCATAAGCTAAAATGAGTTCTCCATTACTTAATATGTAGAAGCTCTTTCATATATGTTCTCTAAAAGATGAAAGGATATTTATAAATTAGCTAATGGAGAACTTATTTTAACTTATGGAGAAGCTCATTTCATTTATTTTTCTTCTTCTTCTAGAAGTGCCTCTAGAAAAGCTTACTACTGATTTTTAAAACAGGCATTATAGTGCAGTTGACTTTTAGATTCCAGAAACGTTCCACAGTTAGCATGAGAGGGGTTTACAAATTGAATATAATGAGTTGAATAAATGTAAGGGCAGTACCTTTCTCCACCAATTCCTTGCGTTTTGATCGGCTTGAACGAACTTGAGAGGCAAGCCTTGAAGACCTGAAGTGTCCCACTTCCTTTCTGTTTCAAGGGACCGATGCTCGTTGGATCGCATGAATGAGACAGGCTTACCTTGCCACTGACCTACAAAGGGACTTGGCTCTGATACGGAAACAGACTCAGACTCAGACTCCACCTCTTGTACTTTTTCATCTTCATCTTCATCCAAAGGGTGTAGCTCCAAATTCTCTGGTGTTGCGTCCCACGTAGCCACGGTGGCGAAATGACCTGCCCCTGGCAGTTTCAACACTCTGTTTTCACCAGCTTCCCAGACTAAAGTGTCGTCCTTGTTGACGGTGACGAATTTAAACTCAATTTGATGGGTCCCTTGCCCTTGTTCAAATTCCAAGTCGCATACCCATCCATTTTCGGTCCATTTCAAGGGCACACTGTTGGTCCAGGAGCCTAATTGTTTGGTTGATCCTCGAATGACAACGTGATCGCCAAATTGAACCTGGTGATCTAATCGAACTTGCAAGCGAACTTTGTTCTTCATGGACGAAGAAGTGCGCTTCTTCTTTCCTTGTTCTTGGTCGTCCCTAGTTTGAGTTTGGGGGGAGGAAGAGATAGCGGAGATAAGCATAGGCAATCGGAGATGGAGAGGGCGAGGTGGAGGGATAGATGGTAGGAGGAATCTGAAATGGTTACTACGGTTATGTTTTCTGTTCCGAGAAGTAAAAGTACAGAGATGAATGGTAGAGGCATACACACGCAGAGAATCCATTGCGATTTCTTCTTCTTCTTCTTCTTCTTCTTCTTCTTCCTTACCCTCTACACTACTCACTCAACTCATTGGTCCGATGGGATATTGGGATTTCTTTCTTTCCTTCGAGAGTCACTCCACACATGTGGACTACAACACCGGCATTGCAATTGTACCCATTCTTTAATTTCACATCTATCCCCGTAATTTACTCTAATTTACAACTTCACTTATAAAATCAACCTTTTCTTTTTACACGTGAAAATGAAAACTTTTTTTCGTCTATTGATTATTAACTTATTTTAAAATATAAAATATATTTAATAAACTTCATGTTTTAATATAATCAACATATTTCAAATGAGTTATAGCATGGTCCAGCTAATTAGGTAAACCATCGTGATCCATTTATCAATTACTCATATTTATTGGGTTTTTTTCTATATTTTTGATTTATTTTACTAGTCTATTAAAAAAATATTGACCAATATAACCTTAATGAAGGTTAGCATTCAATTACCACTATAGTTTTATTGTCATTCGATGAAAGTTAGACTTTAATAAGAAAAACCTAAAATTATTTTTGGGACTAAACTCGTTCATGACCAGTAGTTGTCAGCAGCACCAAAGTTTGACGATATTAGTGAGGAGGTTTAGGTGGTTTCATTGGTGTTGTTAACGGACGATTGTGACGCTATTATAATAGCGACAACTTTTTATTTATTTTCCCCTCTCACCTTTTCTCTTTCTTTTTCTTTCTCGTACCTATCCTTATTTCCCTCGTCGTCGTAAGAGCCAAACAAATTGATACATATACAAAAAACAAAGCTAACAACGCTTTAAAGCTAAGGGATACGATCAGAACTAGTACACTGTGTCAGTAACAATGCAATTGATAGATTAAAATCATCAATTCAAACGACAGATTTTTTTTTTAACTTGCACATGATACAAACAAAATTCGCACTTGATGCAATCAAAATCATTATTAGAGGGAAGTTTTAGCCCTCACGAACTCTAACATCATGAGAGATCCGGAGTAAGGAGTGGTGTGGTGTGGTTCGTGCATAGTGGTAGTGCGTAGCCAGCGTCAGAGTCAAAGTATTTGTAACGACAACGAGAGGAACAGATGAGAGGCGTGAAAAAAAGGGAAAGAAGGAGAAAAGGGAGAGTTCCGTTTGTCAACGACATATGATGGCCAAGCAACCAATGACACTAAAAAAACCTTACTCTTGTATCACTCAACAAAGTTCAAACCTAACTGATTGATATAAAGTTGAAACAAATCAAGCTAAATCGACATATAGTCATTAATTTCAACAATAAGGATAAATATGTCAAATACATTTATCAAGCTAAATCGAAATTAAAAATTACGGCTCAAACTAATTTAAGGTGACTCATCTCAACCCTTCAATTTTAAAATACAAAATCTAAAGGTCGATATTGTTTTGACCACAATGAACCACCTAAACGACTTACCACCTTAGACATCGTCTATATTTCATCTATTTTTAAGTTGTAAAATTTTGATTTATTTGTTAACTAGACATTTTGCGAAAGTATAAGTGTGACACCCTAAGAAGCGCATTATCATTTATACGAGTAATATTTATGTTTTCTGTCCTATACGTATTAAATTTAAATTATAAATTAATCATGTAAAAGTAAATAATTAGTTATATTTTTATCATATTTGATATCTTCCTTTTTTTAATGATTTTCTAATTTGATTTTTAAAATTTTGACTTATTTGTTAATTTGACATTTTGTGAAAGTATTAGTGTGACACTCTACACTATTGCATTTTAAGTTAATACATTCACATTGACATGATACCCTACTACATAGTTGTATAAGTTGCATAGTACATGGTCATAGCAAGTAAGATTTTGATCCCTCGGGTATCTCAAACATGACGACGTCTAGCATGGTCAAGTTAACAATGCAGTCCACCATGCTCCAGTGTTATTTGACCAGCAGTAATGGATTTTATTTTGTATTTTAGATTTATTTTACCAGTCAATTGATTTTTTTTAAAAGAGAGATTGCCCTGTATAACATTAATGAAAACCAGGGTTGTTCCACCAACGGCATAAACCTAGACGGCGTGAGAAACTTGAAATATGGAAGAGGAAGATGACATGCATGGTGTATGCAACGTCTTGATGGTCATTGTTGGACGTGCAACAACGACAATGCCATAGTGTGGTGTTTACGATGACTGTCGACCACCAGAGGAAGAACAAGAGAGAGAAGGAGAGAAAGAAACATGTCGTAGCCGTAGTGGTGAAGTTGTGACATTGAAACGGTGATGGTGAAGATCCAGAGAAGAGAGTGGCTATGCAGATCTCTACTCATAACCCACAGACAGATCTTGTATTGAAACATCGCTGCTAGAGCCACCACAAAACAACACATAGCATGCGTCAAAACAATGTCGCTACAACCTTTGCAAACCGATAAAAGACAACCTTCACATGCGATCGTGACAAAACTGGATCAGACCAATTTTTCCTTGGAGGATTTTATTTCTGAGTGTGATTTTGTAATTCCTTTTTTCAATTTCTTGTGTTGGTTTTGGTATTCTCAGTATGTTTAATTTTTGGATCTGATTATTCATTATTATGTTATCGCCATTGTTTTCTAGATTTGTTGTTTTTGTTTCACGTTTTGCATTATCCTCCACTATTTTCTGAATCTTCATCATTCCAAAACATAACATATAGGAATTCAACTTTTTATTCTTGTGTGTCTTTTACTGATTTTATCTGTTCTTCTTTGGGTTGGCCGTTGAGGAAGATCGTTGAGACTTGAGAGAGAAGAGGGAGATATGCCACGGATAAATTTGTCAAATACATTTATGATATTAAAATAATCAAAAATCAAAATTATGGTTTAAAGAAGTTGCAAATAACCAATCCTGACCCTTGAATTTTTAAAAACAAAATCTAATGGTCAGTATTGTTTTGACCATCGTAGACCACCTACTCAACTTGACCAGGCTAGACGTCATCCTCAAAAAATACTTTTGGAGTTTGATATTTGGGTTCTCTAAAAATTACTTTTGCAACTTACATTTGGAGCAAACCCGAATTTGAATCAGAAGCAACAAATTTGATTCTTTTAAAGTAAAAGTACTTTTAATTTGTATATTTAAAAATGAAAACATGAAGTAAAAGTATGTTTGCTTGATCTTTTCAAACAAATTTCATTTTATTAACATACTTTTGAATAAAAAAATATCCAATCATAAATCATGTTATAGTAATGTCATTTTTATCTAACTTAAGTTTACAACATACTTTTGATTCAAACCTAAGTTTGCAAACTTTAATCGAGACATGTACTAAGTGTGTTTGGATTTCTGGTAGGAAAGTCCCAAAAGTAAGTTTGAAAGTAAAAATGAGTTTAGCATCATGTTTGATTACCCTTAAAAAAATGTTTAAAAGTAAATTTTTCCCAAAAAATGAGCTTTTTAAGTTTGCAAACTTTAATCCAAATATGCATTAATAGTATCCAAACATGAGTTATATAGTAAGGTTTTCAATTGCAACGTAGCCAACGGCCCTGGTTTGTATCTAAGTAAATAAAATTAGAGCTGAAATTTAAACCGCAAACTCATTTTTACAGAAAAAATGAGATTCAACCTGGCTTGCTTTGGAAGGAGAGCAGGGATACTAAAGCTAAGGTTGCACGGCCTCCAAAAGTTTCTCATAAACTTGTCTAGCTGTCAAATCCTCTACCTGAAAGAAGCAGTCGTGAAATGTAAAAGCGAATTAATTAAGTTGGAAAGAAGAAGGCGAAATTGATTAGAATGTGACTGACCACAAGCAGCTTTGACTTGTTATTCCATCCTCGCTGAAGAGTCATCTGACTCAACCTCAAGCCCAAAACTTTACCCATAAATTCCAAGAGTTCGTTGTTAGCCTCTCCACGGGCAGCAGGAGCAGCAACAGTGACTCGAACATCATCGGCATTGACTCTGGTGATGGCGGAACGTTGAGCACGATCTTCGACTTCAATAGCAAGTTGAACGAGTCCGCCATCAAGGTGGGATATACAGGGTGGAACGGGGGCATCCTGTGGGTTGGTTTCGGCAGCAACAGTACTGAGGGCGCCATCAAGGACATATATCAAAGACGATAAATCCAACTCTTGTTCCGCCCGATAGCATACGAACAGTCCACACCCCATACAGTTCATGCGGAATTGTTTCTCCATTTTCCCCTCTCCTCGTTTTAACACTACTTTCCCGCCTTCCTTCATGTTAAATCGGGCCAGATGTTTGCTCTTGTCCAGTACATAAGCTTTGTCGGTTTTCCTTTTAGGCATTTTCTGCAATTGGGTATCTGCGAGACAAAGAGGGGATTAGGGATTCAGAATAATTGCATAATCACACACATACATCACCTACACACATACCTGTTATGAGGACATGGGATCCGCAATGTTTGCAGTAATAAACAAAGAGATCGGAGTGTGGACCCTCCGGAGCTGCATCCTCGCTTGAGTATGTGTGCGTTGTCCTCTTCGGCATCTCTCTCTCCCACTCCCAGAATGCAGACCAATCAATCAATGAATATCAACACAACAACACCAAGCAGCCTTTAGAATGGGCCTGCCCCACTAACCTCACTTGGCCCAGGCCCTTACCAATCAATACACTTAAGTTCTTCACCCACTTCACTTTAATCAGTACCATTCCTTTCATTTTTATTATTTTCCACATAGCTCATGGATTAATTACTTTGAATTTCTATAATTATATTAAGAGAAAATAGGTTACGTCCTCACACACCTTAAATAATCTTACATTATTATTCACTCATCATTCATCATGATGAATAATAAATTATTAATTTTTATAGTAATTATATTAAAATTATGTCAACAATAATATATAATTAAATAATTATATAAAACTATTTTATATTATAATTACATCACCACTAAACTCTTATATTAAATATTCATAATTGTTTTTCACTAACAGTTTATCTTGATTCGTAAGATAGCCTCTTATATAGAATAATAAAAATTTAGCTTATTTATTTCTCTCTCTTTCTCTCTGCATATAGATAAGTATTTAAGATTTTCCAATCTTTGCATCATATTTTTTATAATGATTGTCCAACATATGAATCAAAATAACTCTTCTCTGAAAATGTTCAAGGTCTGCCATAAGTGAGTGATAACTTGCGTCATTTAATTATATGATAAAAGTTTAAATTTTTTTAGAATAGAGTTATCCCATAACTTTTATTCTACCTCTTCAATAGAATTTGTTCTATGACTTTAGATTGCAGAAATATACCTTTGGATCCAATCTTGAATCTAAAAAAAAAAATATATATGTATATATATATACTCTTTACTTAATTTTAAAATTTCAAAATTAATCTCAAATATAAAATAAATAATGAATTAAAAATGAATAAAATAATGACTAATTTTGAGTAATAAAAATAAATGAAAGACTAAAAATAAACAAAAAAAAATAAAGAGAAGAGTTATTTTGATT
>PYAF01000353.1:802361-827572 GCA_007407185.1 Glycine tomentella
TGCAACTATGAGAATATCAATGGTGACTGATATCCCACAGTTGATGATCACTGAGATACACGAAATTGGGGTGGGGTGTGTGCTCAGTGTAATTGAAAGAAAGAGAGCTAGAGTGTGTGTGTACCTTTCACCAACGAGCATTATGTATTTATAGGCATAGTACCTGACCGTTGGCTAACTGCATCGTGCACGAGTGGTTCCCTATATTTCCGGCCTCCACCTGCACGTTAGTAACTACCTGAGTGGACTGAGTCTCAGTCCACATTCGTTGAATCTTAATTAACATATCGTAACTAATTGGGCCTTAACATAGGCCCAATTGTGACTCCAGAACAGATTGTATGAATGATTTTCATAGGAAAATCATGTATAATATGACCACTTTACATCACAACGTTGCATGTAGAAGAAGGACGGGGAAATGAAACAAGGAAAGGCCAAGTACGAACATATCTCGTTTGAAAACCTCTGCCAAACTAATAATAGAAAGGTTTAAGGCTTTAGCCGACAAGAGGAGGAGATATCTCTAGCATATAGGGAGCACATTCATCACCGTTTGATCCTTGAATTTAATATGAAAGCCAAACTTGCATTGTGGTAATTTTGCCAGTGCCCTGTTGTAACATTCTATTCTTTGTTGTCTACATATCATTCAACTCTACTGAACGCAGGTGAGTACAAACATATATGCCCTCAACCCCGGGGCCTCAACTACTGTACATTGACTCCATCTTAGATCTCATGTTATATGAATATCATGTGGAGAAATAATGACAACCACAAAAAAACATATGAAAAAGCCACTTTTTTAATCTTCTAACATGATGCTTGTAGTCCAGATTTAACTATTTTGTTAACCCACTTGTGGCTATGAATGAACATTGATTTGATACCAGACATTAGTATTTGTATATTTTTTCCTTGCATGGTTGGTTAACAACACGTATGGATAAATTTTCTTTAGCCTCCACACAGAAGGATGCCACAATTTTTTGACAAAAAATATTGACATTATATATAATACCTCAATCTTTCCTATTATTATTATTATTGTTTGGCTAAAAAAAAATAGGGGTCCATGGTCAATTTGGTTTGCCAATCCACTGGGTGATTAGGGGACTGGGTTGAAAGAGTGGCAAAAAATGATCGTTTTGAGTAACATATGCAGTTGCGTGTTTCCAATTCAATGATAAGGAGTTAATGGTTGGACGGTATATCGGAAAAGTCCACGTAAATTGCCAAAGAAACAGAGATACAAAATTGGCATGGTTTGAAATTTTTGTTAAGTTTCCCTAATTCAGTTTTTTTTTTTTGCTTGATCTGTCACGTTACTAGTAGTTGGACATAAGGAAATTAGTTTGTATGGCACTATGCACAATTAGTGTGGTTATTTGAAAACCTTATCCATTAATCGTGCATTCTGCAATAGCTGTGCGTCAAAAGGTGACACTAATTTTATTCAATTATTTAGCCAGACCTTGAATCTAGTTACTGGTTACCTATTTAATGAACGCTGGAACATCTTTTGATTCTCATCTTTTTGTGGAATTTACAGTGGCGCCCCTGTCAGGATCACTCATTTGTTCTTTTGAGCAGGTTTTTGTCATACCATTTTCCTAATTTACTCTTTGTACAAGTGTAAGATATTCAGGAGTTGAACGCCTTTTTGTGAAATATATTAAGGACACGTGTTGCAAAAGGCATGGAGTACTAGATAACACAAAAATATAATGGATAATCTCAAAATACAAGATAGATGTAAGATGTTTATTAGACCGTGAAATTAGTTAAAGAATTAAATCGATTATCTAACACTTTCAATTTTAAAAGGGCAAAATATATGAAGTTTCACGTCGATTTCAAATAACTGCAAAATACAGAGATGCAGTGAATTCAAGTTTCCTAGAATCTATATGCCACTTGATAAGGATTTCGTATGATCATTGAATTGAACTATGGCAGGGAAGGAACGCACAATGCATTATGCATGTAGGAAATTTTAATTGATGTGCGGATATTGGTGAACAAAGAATCGTGTGATGGTAACATTGGATTGGACTTTTTGTTAAGTTTCCCTAATTCACTTTTTTTTTCCTTGATCTGTCACGTTCATACTAGCAGTTGGACATAGGAAATTAGGTTTGTATGGCACTACGCAGAGATGTTGTTCTCCGATTAAAGTTGCAATTTTACTAAGAGGAATTATAGCATTTAACACTCTCTTTCAAATACTTTTAGTTAAAATTTATTTAAAATCACAAATTTCATTAAGTTTTATTTTTCACTTTTTTTCCTAAACATGAGATCTACTAAAATTTATAATTTTTAATAAATTCTAACAGAAAATGTTAGAGAATGTTGTAAGCATTCTTCTTATTTTATTACTTAGATGGAATTCTACATTAAATTAAAAATATATTAAACACACCTGTATTTTATTCTTGTTTAACTAAACAAACTAACTTAATCCAATAACTAATAAAATGAATTAAAAAATTCACAAATAACTTGTTTATATTCTATTCTGTTGTATAAATGTACCAATAGCATCAAATTCACACTCATAACATATATTATCATAGTGACCACATCATGGCAAGCTTGAGAAAAACAATCATTTGTCCTTCGATTCATTAGTTATTAGACGAGAGGAATATTGTCAACTAATTTTATTATAACACACTTTAATACACTTTTTACTATTTGATAAATTTTATGTATATTCTACAACATAATAAATATAAATCATCAAACAAAGTAAAACTCTAAAAAAAAGAAGTAAAACTCGCTATTTAGAAATACTCGTATAGTTTATTTTAGGGAATACTCGTATAAATTTTATTTAATAATAAATGTGTTAAAAAGAATACATGACAAATACTAACAGTTTTTATAACATACCATGAATTAAAATTTATTAAAACTTACAATGTCAAGCAAGTCTCCCTTCATTTAGTAATCTCACATAATTTAATAAATACTAAGAGTATAATAAAGAAACATGTTAAGAAGATAAGTTTAAAATTTTAGAAAATATTCTCCTAACATTTCTCAAGAGTATATTAAAATATCCATTTTTAACATTTTTCATTTAAATTACGTGTTCTATTTATAGCCTGCTAAAGAATCACGAACCTCACATAATTTCATAATTTTTAATTTTTAATGAATTTCATAGTTATAAGAAAAATTATTAAAAATGTAATAGAAAATGTTTTCCTAACATTCTTCAGTAGAATAAAAAATAAAATTAACATTTCTCATCTAAATTGTTACACGTTCCTATTGATGGCCTGCTAAAGCATCACGAGAAGCATTTAAAGAAGTGCATTCTTTCCAAATTCAATTAAATGAATTCCACATTTGATCATGCATCTTGTAGAAGACTCCAATAATTCTTAGCCATCCAATTCCCCATGGAGACGGCACTTAGGCTTAAGGAGATACCATTCAAATGGGGTATTAAATTTTCCAACCCGACGACAACTCAAACTATAGTTCTACCAGGATACATGTGGCTGCTAAAAGTTTGTAGGTTCAGTATGAAAATAAGGAGTTACTGAACATATTTTAAGAATAGTCAAACAAAAATTTAAGAAAGCAAAAGTTTCTTCTTCCCCACCCCTCTTTCCCTTCTGAATCTCAACAAGTTAATAGAAGGAATAATTACACGACAAGAACCACCTCAAGCAATTGGAAGCTCACCACATTCACTGATGGTCACCTTCTTTCTAGGACGGTCACCCCTATCTGTCTCCTGTGATTCGATCAACCTAACAATATCCATGCCTTCCAAAACTTGGCCAAATACTACATGCCTCTGATCCAGCCAAGGTGTCTGCCAATTCATCAAACAAGTTTATAATGTCAAGACTCAAAACACAGGAATACAAACAATTTCAACCTTATTTTACTAGACAAGTAGATAGTAAGAGTTTTTAACGTTTCATCATAAATATTAATCAAATGTTAGGTTGTGGACAGCATGTGGTTCTTTAATTATAATTATAATCTATAATCAATGTGACAATCTTACGACCTGATCCCAAGCTAGATAGCGAGTAGAATACTCATCAGCGGGATCGGGGCAAGATTGTGGCCACTTTTTTTTTTTATCTTGTGAGCTGGGTTTTCCAAGTTGGGTTGTGCGATCTGGTCTTCCCTGAATGCATTATAGCCTTTCGTTTTGCCCTAAATCGGTGTATTCTCCCCCATTCTCAGACCTACAAAGCTCATGCAGCCCACCCCATTCTCTCTCCCTCTTTGAATATATCATTGTCTATCCCTCTTGTCTCTCTCAATTCCTTGGTTCTGATTTCTGAATTTGTTTGTTCCTGTGCATTCAGACTTGCTGTGACTGTGAGCACACTGTCTGTCTTGCACTCTGATTTCTGAATCTCTCAAGTCTCGACCCTCTCTCTTCTGTGAGCATGAGTGCTAGTAGACTAGTAGTGGATGTTATGGACATGTTTATGAAATTTCAGATTTAAGTTTGCTTCAATGTTTATCACTCATGGTTTTTTTTCTCTCCATATTTTCTCTGTATATATTTACATATATATTAGTATAAATATATAACTTTACGTTTTGGGAGGATCTTATGATCCTACGTTTTACGATCTTGCTAAGCAGAATCTTGATCTTGACAACATTGATTAAAATTGTTATTTTCTATATTTGAGGTTTTCACAGATGAAACTGGTTATCTTTATCAAAATTGCACAGAAAATAGGCAAAAGTTGGTGACAGTGAAGATCAGGCTCATTTGACATGCCTACACAAGAACCATGTGAGTTTTTTAAAGGCAGGACTGATAAAGTTAGAAATAAAGCATATTTCTCATTTAATCCTCTTGTGTGTCATACTGTTATGAAGAAGAGGAATAAACCTACCTTGACAGTGCATATGAAAAACTGACTCCCATTGGTGTTGGGTCCTGCATTTGCCATGCTAACAACACCCGGTCCAGTGTGAGACACTAGAGATATTGTATTGTAAATATCAGCATAATTTATCAAAGAGTAGTATTGAAATTGAAATTGAAATTAAGTGACTGACAATTGAAATTCTCATCTTTGAAAGTACGACCATATATACTTTTGCCTCCAGTTCCCTGCAAGGAAGGAAATGATTGTTGTTAGAATGGAGAATGGGGAGGATGAGAAAGCATAAAGCAAACAACATACATTTCCTTTGTCAAAGTCTCCTCCTTGAATCATGAAATCCTTGATGACACGATGGAAGGTGGAACCCTTATAGCCAAAGCCCTTCTCTCCAGTACAAAGGGCACGGAAGTTCTCGGCCGTTTGGGGGACATCGTCGCCGTACAGTCCAATCACAATCCGTCCCACAAGCTTCCCAACTGGATTTCCAATACTGACGTCGAAGTATACTTTCTGAGTCACTTTTGACTGCGCACTCACGGCCTCGTCCGACGAAGAACTCGCCCGAACCCTAACCCTAACCCTTCCAATTCCTTTTCTTTCTCTCACACTCACTGCCACTCCAGAACAACCTCCAAACCCCCCCATAACCTTCAGCTTATTGGGATTAGGGTTACACTTACGCAGCTGCAAACCTCTGCTCTCTGCAACATTTGACTGCCAACACAACACACACAAATGAATCCTACCATTAATAATAACAACATTCATTTCAACAAAAACTAATTACCAGTCTCAGTGTTGCAGTTGTAGTTGTAAATGCAGCCGCCATGGTCACGGTCATGGATTCACTCTAACTAAACCTTAAACCCACTCCTGCCACTCCGAGAGGATTGGTATATTATCTCAAACTCAACTCTGCCACATCTGAAATTACCATCATATCCCTCCAAAATAAAAATATCTAATCCAATGTCTTCAAATTTTCAAAATTAAAAATCACACCCGCAATCACTCCACCGCTAAAAGTAATTTATTAGCAATCACAAATACTTTTTGAGAAATTTTTTTATTAATATAAATTTCGGTAAAAAATTCTCAAAAATATTTTTAATTTTATATCCAAATAAACTTTAAGTTGACTAAAACCTTATTAACCAAAAATTTATAAGTTAAGACTCAAAGTTTATATGACAGTTGAAATTAATAAGATAAATTAACTAATACATCGACATGTTTATGTAAATATCTAATTATTTTTTTAATGGATGAAAGGTCTAATGATTAAAATAAAATTAAAAAATTAAAAAAATATTTCAAAGCTTATAATCATAAAAGTTTTGAATTGTCTCATATCTATTGAAGTTAAATAAATAAACTTTAATCATTGAGTTTTCCATTCATTGCAAAAAAATATTTTAAACAATTTGAACTTGGCATATTAAATGATGTAAAATGATATACTTACTAGTATAAAAATAATAAGTATCTTCCCAAAACCTCCAAGAAAATTCTAGCAACAAGTATCGGTCATCCCTATTATAGTAACTCAGCCTTCATTGGAAATATTTTCTTAGTAATCACAGAGAAATGGGATACATTTTAAAAATCTGCCCAAAACAAGATGCGTTTTTTTTAAGTAGAAATATACGGAGATAAGTTATAAGTGGGAGATACTTTATAATTTCTTCAAAAAGTAATTTTTTTTTTTATTAAAGTTGTGTATAATTCTATCAAACTTAAGTAGTATTAAGTAGCATTGTCTACAATAAAGGTTATTTATAATTTATTAAAAAAATGACTTTCATTTTTTTTTTATTTTTTACTAAAATTGTACTTTTTATATATGATTTCTTTTTTATTTTTAAAATTGCAATATCATTTTTATATTTTTCTTCTCGTTGTCATTTATTGATATGCATAGTTTTTCACTTTTACGATAAATATTTATAAAATTTATAATCATATTTATATACTTATAAATACATTTTTTAGTTATAATCAATTCAAAAAATAAAGTCATTTTACCACCTCCACACAAATCATCTTTCTAGAAAATATTTAAAACGCTGATTTCCTCTTTAACAAATGAGAGTTAAAATAACTAATTAATGCAATTATTAAGATTTTATTTTTGTTGTGATCGTCATATTGAGATATTGAGAACCAATAGAAGAAGGAAAAAGATAATTGAAAAGCTAAATAATACTCAAAGATCCAATGGCCAGATCATGATTGCACCGTCATACGCTTAGCATCAAACAGTTGACGCCTCTCCACAATATACTGATAAATAGCTGTTAAATTATGTTCATTCTGGTTGGTAGTTTTATGCCTGCCCTATTCAGAAGTTCGACTGAAGCCTGATTTACCTTCAAAATAACTTTTTCCTGTCACATAATTCACACACATCAATTGAATAATGTTTGACTCTAGCTCAACTCAATTGTACTATGTTTGGATGTGTGAATCAAAGGAGAAGAAAATAGAAGAAAAGGAAAGAAGAAAATAAAGATGAATGATGCTTTCTTGTGAAATCCACAAAATAAAATACTCCTCTCGAGGCATGAAAGTTGGGCATCGAGGAAGCCTTTGTTTATATTATAGTTTTTTAAAGAATTAAATAACTTCTTAGAACATAAAAATAGAAAATATGCTAAAAATAGAGTAACAAATTTAAATTTTTTAAATTAAATTATTCTTATATATTTTATCTATTTTTCTCTCATCCAAATAAATTGGATCCTTCTATTTTTTTTTTCTTTTTATTTATCTTCCCCCTATTTCATTCCTTATTCAAATAATAAACCAAGTTCCTCAAGCTAATTATAGGATGGAGTGGAGTCTCGATCTAATATAGAATTGGTTCACATCCTACATAAGAAAAATGCTTCAATAAAATACCTCGTCCACATATATAATCTTCTTGTTCTTCATTATCCATAAGCCATTGCACATGACGGAAACCACATTTTCTGATCGCATACAATACACTAAGCTAGAAATGCTGCATAGTGTTTAGACAGAAAATGTATTAACTCGAAAGAGTCTTTGGATGGCGTGATGGTAAAAGAGAGCTGAATGCAGCCAACCAGGATTGCAATAGAAAGGAACTCCGCTACAAAGCCTCAAAATTGTTTTATATAAAGCATTATAAAGCATAATCGTCATATAATTTCATACTCACACAACTAGAACATACTCATTTTATTCAAAAACAAGTCATTAAAAAGGTCTGTACAATTAACCAAAAGTACCCATTAGGTAATGAGTTCATACCAGTCATGAACAGGAACCATAGACCAAGACGAAGGATCCACTACAACAATGTCAGCCTATTAAATGACAAGTACAAACATCGTCAGCTTCTGTTGCTAGCAAAAAAATGCTACGTTATCATCAACAGAAGATTTGGTCATGAAACATATTAAAGAAAGAAAGATATTGCATAAGTATTGACCAGGGAAGCCAGCCAAGAATAGGCCACATTTAATTGAATGCAATAGGTTTTGCGCAAGTTTTTTTTTTTCTTCCCTTACGTTTTGATGAATTTTTCACCATAGGTCCATAGATGTTGAAAATTTTCCTATTTATTTTCATTGTTCGCAGGAGTTCACAAAATAAAACATCGTAACTGTCAATAGATACAAAGTTTTTCATGTTTCAATTGTGCTTTGTGTGCAATAAAATATAGCAAGGATCAATGATGATGAATTGTCCACACACCACATTTCTCGACTTTGAATTCAAAGTCTATAGTATATACTGTGTTTAACAGAGAGTAATCTCATATTTAGTCCCAGTAAACAGGGGAAGAGAAACCATAATAGTTACAAGGAGAAGAGAAAGAGAAATGCAAATAATGAGAACAGATACCAACCTTTTTCCCAACCTCAAGAGAACCTAGTTCATCATCCCATAATACTGACTTTGCACCATCAACAGTAACCATCCTAAGTATAGTTTCAGCAGGCAATGCAGTTGGATCTGTAGTTCCATTAGAACAAACTCCCCGTCCTTTGTTAATTAGAGAAGCTAGGTACATTTCGTCAACTGCAAATATAATTTATTAATGAAAATTTCCAGCCAGTAAAATGTACTTGGTATTTTATAAAATGTGTACTGCCCAGTATTCTCCATCCGGGCAAGAGACTCCCACAACTTTGCGGTCTGGTGAGGGTTTGATGTACAGTCTTACATGAACCTATGACCTATCCCACCTTGGGCGGGTAGGTTGTTTCCGTGTTCTATTTAATACTATATTGAAAATAAAAATTCTTCACATAACAAACCAAATTTGCATACATGACTACGAGTGATGAGCTAACTAAATAGTAAATACTAATGTGGAATTACTGAATTTAGTGAAATTATAAAAAAAAAAAAAAAACAAATAAGAAAGAATTCAAAGTTTAGAGTTAAGATGAACCGATGCTCATGCGATTGTTTGATGGGGCCCCATCTGTTCCCAGGGAGACACAGATGCCAGCATCAAGCATCTCCCTTACAGGTGCAAATCCAAGCATTCGCATTGCAGCAGCAGGACAGTGAGACACTTTAACTCCTGCTCTTGAAAGAAGAGATATCTGAAAAAATGTTATGCAGCAATAATTACTGTTCATTACACTAACTCATGGATTCCTTATCATTCCAATAAAGTTTTAAACACAGCCTAGGAAAAATTAGTTCGATTCCAGATTCCTCTACATGTGGACTATATCACATGTTTCTCTATCTCTTTTGTCTTGCAATTGAAAAATAACTCGAATAAAAACCTAACAACTAGAAGAGAAAATATGTTTTATGACGTGACATTTTTCCATTGAAGGAATAAAGGGTAAGAAGCAGAAGATGGTATGGGTGATTTCAATCCCGGATATATTATTGGTAGGTGATATGTAGTTCTACCAGAAATCCTCATTAGGGTTGGTGATGTTCTTTAACCTTGCATGGGGTAAGCCTTTCCCTAATCTTACTTTCCTTTCCTTCCTCTGCCAAAGTACTCTCAGTTCTTTACTCAGAGTCTTTAATTGGTTCCATTTGATTGGTTTCCTTAAGAAACCAATGATTTTTTTTTACATTACCCTTGATATTAACAGTGACAATCATATCTTGACTATTTCAGAAAAGGATAATCCAACCAAATAATTTTTTTTTTCTTATGCTATTTAAAGCTAAGGTATTAACTAACATTTAAATATCAGATGAGACAAAATCACAACTTCAATAACATGGTGCAGCAGCATCAGGGAAAACAAGAAGTACGCAGACAGTAAAAAAGAAAGTATAATGCTTTAGAGGTTGAAAACATGTGTTGGTCCAAGTATAAAAGACTCAGATTTTAGATACATGGTTTTGGTTTCGATCCAAAATCAATATATACATGGGAAAAAAAATATTGAGAAGAGTGTCTAGTTTGTTTGATTGCATATAGACAATAATGGATTAGGTTCTGTTGAAAGGGTAGTGGCAAAAAAATAAATAAAAAATATTACCTCATTATTATCGATCCAAACTGAGTGAGCTGCTAACAGATTGTTTTGAAGGAAATTTATCTTGTCTAAGTATGTAACAGTTCCGTGATCTATTTTGTGAACATCCATAACTAGTTGGTTCTCATGAGGTATCTCTGCAACATGCTAAAATGATTGCAAATTCAATCACCACAGTCCACAATGTGAGAAGTTAAAAAGTGTGATAGAACATGGGGGGTACCATACCATATGTATTCCAGTGTTGAGTTGTGTTGCAGCATCTCTTGTTTGAATAAGCAAGCGAGGAGTAGAGTTCATGATTTGCCGAATCCCGAACCAGATTCTGATGCGGCCTTGGGATGTATTGTGGTACTTGTGATAATTGTCCTTTTGAGACTGAAGATGCAGGGCAGAAGAAATTTAGTGAAAAGAAATGAATGAATTGGATTTTGGGGGGGGGGGGGGGGGGGGGGGGGAGAGAGAGAGAGAGACCTGAATGCATTGGTGAGTGGTTCGAGTGGCCCAGGATGGGGGCAAGCCGTGGCCAGAGTCCATGGTTGATTGGGTTAAACAAGCTCGCAAACCCAGTAAGTCAACTGCTCTAGCCATCCCAGAAACATGCTGGCCCCCAGCTTCCGCAAAACAGGTTACACCGGAGTGAATGAGTTCAATCCCACAAAGCAAAGTAGAGAGGTACGAATCCTGCTCGCTCATGTTCGATTCGTAAGGCCAGATGCGCTCATGCAGCCAGGTCATTAAATCCACATCGTCCGCTATGCCTCTCGCCATTTGTTGGGAGCTATGAACGTGGGTGTTAATAAATCCTGGGAGTAAGATATGTCCTGTCAGATCAACGATGCTGTCGGCGACATCAGAAAACTCCGCAAGGATATCAGCAGATTGTCCGATTGCTTTGATTTTATCATGTTCAACCACGATGCCCCCGTCCCTATACACTCGCTGCTCCTCGTCCATCGTTATGATCATACCACCGTGCAGCACACTCACACCAACCACCTCTTTCTCTTCCTCTCTCTCCATCATCCACTTCTCTCTCTCTCTCTCTCGTTGATGGTGATTTTATTTCATATTAGTTGTTCTCTTACGAGATATTGATACATGTTCATTTCTATTAAACCAAACTAAATTTCTAAACTACTCAAAGGAATTTTTAATTATAAAATATCATTTAGGAAAAATGCATGTTATGTACCATTGATGATGTATTTACTTAAATATTAATAACGAAAATAATAAAGTTTTATAATATATTTTTAACATTAAATTTTAAATAATCACTTTTGTTTTGTTTAGTAACTTGTTCTAATAAAATTTATTTATAGGAATCACCAAAGCTGGTATTGAAACCCTGAGTTCAGACTAGAGTTGTTCATCACTCACCATCCAAGTACACTGAGTTTTGTGTATCTCTTTAAACATGACATTGAAGCACTTAAACCTTTCTTTCACAAGTTGTTTGGACACCTTGTTCTTAGTCACCTACAAACCCTCTGGCTTAAGGCACTACAATACCTTACTCCAAGTTTCTCTCTGATAACACTTATGGTACAACCTCAACCCCGATTGTCTCCTCCTACACCAATTGTCACCCATCAATTCATGAAGCTCTACACAGCCTTTGACCTTTTGCACTATGTATCTCCCATTGTTTATTAGAAAAAAAATAGTGCAAAGCAAGATCCCTATACGACTTTGATTTCCTTTCTACATTTGCATCCAAAAGGTCCATGATGGTCATCAAGTGACGTGCAAAAGGTGAATTCTTGGTCGTCCCTACATTTTCCATTTCTTCATAGACGGATTTGTGATTTTGAATCTCAATCCCTTCAATGTTGACACCTTGACCGTGCTCGAATACTTGCTCCAAGGTATCTTTGTACTCACATGCATATTTAAGATAGTTTATAACATAACGAGCTAAGGGATGAACCACACCGTTAGGGACAGGAATCCTTTCATTATCATTCTTGATGGAGTTTTTCAAATCACAAAACATGGCCATAATAGCCTCTGTTATCATGTTCTTTGTAGTGGTTGTCTCATACGCTAGTTCTTTTGCACACGGCTCCAAATAAGAACCACCAACAATGTCTTCCCTCAAAGTCTCATACATATCCAGGAATTTTAATAGTTTCTCTGCTTACCATTTCGTTAAAACTACACCTTGTGCAAAGTTAAGTAAATGAAAGATGACATTTCATGCAAGATCACAAAATAATTTGAGATATAGAGGGTTGATTAGGGAAGATAGAGTCATTAAGCCTTCGTTCAGCGTTGAAAAGCACAGTGGTGCAATGCCAAACCACTTGGTTCCATGTTGCAATTTCTCCTTCGAGCGATTCCCATGGCATTTTGTACACATCTTCCATTTTCATGCTCCTATTCCCAAATCTTTGCAGTTCAGTTTTAAAAGCACTTCGCCTAAAATTGGCAAAAGCCATGCAACATTCAATCTGGTAACCAGCTGCAATCATGGTAGTGCTGATCTTGTTCAAAATGGAGATTTTTTTTTTTTTTGTAGAGAAATTAAAAAGGAACTCTTGGTTATCCTGATCCTATTCCAAAGGAGGGGACTCAGTGGGAATGGCAGACAAATTTGAATGAGAACTAAAACAAAATGATTTCTTTGGTGCTTTTTGTTTGGGGTCCTCTAAAAGAGAACAAAGGTCTTTCTCTAACAAGGACATTACTTTTTCTTGGACATAACTAGTTTGGTCCAAGGCAATGTTACATATACCGCATATGGAAAGCTTGAAGATGTGATCCACAACATTTAGGAAGGACTTGTCATCTTCTGGCTCTTCCCCAAACTTGTTTCTCCCACTATCGTATTTATCCACCATACGCTCTAACAATTTGGGCAACACATGCACACAATTAGGAACATGTTCCCCACCACTACGGAGAAAAGCATCAACATCCTCCACAACTTGCAACACCTCCTCCTTTTCCCCTTCCCTTATCCCAACATCACTGTTTTTTGATGATATGTCCATCCCCTTTTTTCATTAATTTTTGTTTATACTCTCAACTGAATATGGGGTTTGGACGACAAACTCAAGAGAAACACCACATTTGAGGTGAGATATATACAACAAAGCAATTCTTTTTTCATTTTTCTTTCATGTCATTGCTCACCTCTCCATATCCAAATCTTAATGTAAGGATCGAATTGAAAAATGAAATGACAAAGGTGTATCCTATCTCCATTGTTAATTGGGATGCTACTTTGATCTTCTTAATTTGCCCATCTAATCTATCTTGATGTATTTTTCTTTCTATTTTTTATTTTACTTTTCATCTATTTTTGTAGAGGTGTCTTGCGGTGTCTTAACCGCTAACCCAAATAGAAAGACAGTTTGTTCTTTACGACCAATGTATACATGTCTTAATTAATGCCACATTCTTACTTTTAGTTTTACCCTTCTATATTTTACTTTTACTTCTACTGAATGTGTTTAGCCTACACAATTAAATTATATATGTTTTTGTTCAAAGTTTAAGGTTCACCCTCCCATTACTTAAAATTGTTTAACAAAATACAAAGCACTATTTATAACTATGGGGAACAATGCTACTATAAATGTTTTATTTCTACCACCAACAGATAAAACTCTCAAGCAATTTTCCATCTTCATACTTAGGTCCTAAAACTTTAAAATAACTCACATCCTTTCATTTTAGTAAAAATAGATAATAAAAATTATGATATTTATATTTTTACTTTTTTATCGGTTTACCAATTTGTTAACTATATAACACATTCTCTTTGTTTTTCTTATATTATTTCCTTATTATTTTTAAGAGAGCAAGCTCTAAAGTTGTATTTTTATGATTTATTAGTCATGAGTTCAAATCTAAAAACAATCTTTACATATTTAAATATAAGATTAGATATAATATTTTTTCCAATTTACTTTTATATAACTAAGAGTATGAGCAATACGGTATGTGATTTTTGTTGTTGTTTACTCCCCGTATTTGTGTAATTATTTTTCCTTGCTAAAAAACAAAAAGGCTAACATGCAGATGTCGTAGATCGATGTTTAAAAGCTAATGATATAAGCAAATATACCTGCTAAGTATGTTTTGACTGTTTAAAGAACACGCATTTAATAATTTCCATCCATTTGTGTTTTTTTATAAATTTTGTGGCATATTTATGAAGTTCAAGGTACCAATTTTTAAATACGTGTTTCATAATTTATTAGGAGCATGTTCATTATTTTTCTTGGCCTTTTAGGATTCTAATTTGATTGCAAATGAAATTATTGTTTAATATTTTTATACTAAACTAATGATCCAAGAAATGTTCATAATAATAGATTAGAGTGGGTTTGTTGTTGTAATAATCTCGATCATCGACACCATTGCAAAGCAAAACTTGAAAATGTTAACGTGGAAGAGTTAAATCTTCTTTTACCTAATCATTCTCTTGAAATTCAACTATCAAATGAGATAAGTCATAGAACAAGTATTTATAAAATATATTAACTCTAATGTAAAAAGACTAATATTGCATAGACTAGTTTAAAGAATAATTTTAAAAAGACCAATATTGCATAGACTAGTTTCAAAGAATAATTATTATAAAATAAATATTTATGATATACTGTAGTATTTAGGTGTATAAAAAAACTGAAAGTAGTAGTATAGAAAATGAAAATGTAGATTGGGATCCACTTCGAAACCCCCTCGTTGTTTCGGACATGCTGTCCGCTCCAAGTCCCAGTCGCAGGTCAGGTCCAAGTGTGTGAAAGCTCGCTCAAGTGGGAACACTAACCTTAACCTGTACAGTAGTATTCTGTTGTACGCGCAAAACCATAGCAATTAGCAACCTCTCTTTATAATAGATTTTCTGTTTTAAGATTGGAAAATGAGGCTTTGATTGATTGCGTAGATCAAGGACGAAAGTGGAATGGGTTGTTTTTCGTGCTTCGATTCGCGGGAGGACGAGAAGCTGAATCCCAATCCTCAGCAGGAAAACCACCAGCATGAACATGAACATGAACATGATCATGCTCTTAAGCCCCCTGTTCCTTCTCGTATTTCCAGATTGCCGCCCTCTGCCTCTGCCTCTGGTTAGTTCTTTTTAATTAAATTATTGATCTGATCTGACGACGTGAGATTGAAACCAGATCCCGCATGATTCTAAGTTGTTGTTTGTTAGCAGCAGGAGGAGCAGACAAGCTACGCTCAACAACAAGTAATGGTAATGGAGAGTCCGCTGCTGTCCAAATTGCGGCTCAAACATTCAGTTTCCGTGAGCTTGCAGCCGCTACGAAAAACTTCATGCCCCAATCCTTTTTGGGTGAAGGTGGTTTTGGAAGGGTCTATAAGGGCCGCCTGGAAACCACCGGTCAGGTTGTGGCTGTTAAACAGTTAGACAGAAACGGTCTTCAGGGTAATCGGGAATTCCTCGTCGAGGTTCTCATGCTCAGTCTTCTACACCACCCTAATCTCGTCAATCTCATTGGATACTGTGCCGATGGGGACCAACGCCTCTTAGTTTATGAATTTATGCCTTTTGGATCATTGGAGGACCACCTTCTTGGTATGTTTGCCTAGTTTAACTCTCTTTATGCAGCGATTATATTAACTTATGCTTTACCAAACACTTTCACTTATGCTTCCATTTTACACAATCTAACATCTCATTTTAAATTATCCTATACTTTAAATTACCACCATATATACTTATAATTTACTTCTTTCAAATTAAATCCTGTAGTATTCTCGGACATATTAGACTTTCTATTTTAGAATCCCATTTCTCGTCAATGAGTGATCTGTTCTGGCAAGGTGTAACCTTGGATAAGTTTTTCTCCATTCTCCACAGTCTATGTTGTTTGTTTTTCTTGCATATCTACTTAAAAAGGAGATTTACCTTTTGGTGATTTTAACTATTCCACAATATTTTGTCTTGAGTTTATTATGGTGATAAAGAATTGTCTGTAGGGTTTTGCCCTTTAAGGGGAATACCAAACACCTATGCATCTATGCTCATCAAGTTAAGTGCTTCTGGTTATTATTTTCCATGTTTTGCCTCTATAAAGTATATGATTATAGCCGTTAAGAATTCTTGATTTTGCCATTTCACTGTTGTGAAAGTTTCTTCTGTTACAAGGAAGCTATACAATTCTGGACAACTGGGTGGTCCGATCTTGATTTGAGCTAGCAGCTTGCTCAATAAATCTTCTGCAGCACTGATTGAGATCATTTCTTGTGTTTTTTCTCATTAATCTGTGCTTATATAAATGGCAAATGCTGCAGCAGCTTAAGAGGCTGCTACAAAATAAAATTGAATTGTACTTTTAAGCCTTAATATAACTTGGTAGCTTTTGTTGTTTCATATTCTGTTGCTCTCTCTCTCTGTCCCTTGATTTTTTCCATCTGATTTTTATCAAGTGAAGTAGGAAGTCTGTGTAAAATTAAAATTTACTTTATTTCTTGTGCTTTTGGAGCCAGGCTTTTTGATTGAGAAAACCAAATATCAGTTCCGTCTGAAGAGAAGTAGGAGGGCCTAATGATTCTTCCATGGTTCCATCTAAAAATAAAACCAAAATTTATGTTAAATAAAACTTTAAAATGTATAGAGAAAGATATTTTTCAAGCTATGAGTTAAACCTAGGGTGCTAAACTTGTTAAAATTATGAGATAAATTCATATTTTAATTCGAATTATTATATTTGAGCAGGCCCTGACCACTTCAATTAATATTTTTTTCAGAGTTCAAATTTGGCCTGGAAGCCATTATAGGAATTTCTGCAGTGAAGATACTACATTAGTTGTTTTAGCCTTCTTAATTTCCAATTAGTTTTACAAGAGAGGTACAGAGGATGTGAATAAAATTTGAAAGGAGACACGTGATAAGAACCTTGAGAGAACCATACCACAAAAGCTAGTTGTTGTAGTTAGAGAGCCCAAAGCTTAATCCCATACTTCCAGTGTGAGACTCAAGTCCCATACCTTGGAATTGGACCCTAACATCCCACCACAATCTGCAGTACCAATGCCCATGTGGGCTGGCTTTTGATTAGCCCTTAAACTATTCCCCGGCAAACACTATAGTGTTGGTGTCACTACCTCACTGCTTGTTTGTAGTTGAGAGACATGGTGGAAGGCTCTGATACCAGTCAGGTAGAACCTGCAGGGATTCTACCATGCCGTTGGTGTTTCGAGAGATCAACAAATCTCTAATATTTCAAATTCCCAAATTGTTCTTGTTGTTCAATAGTGGAATTCCTCTCTTTTTTATAGAAGAGGCAACCTAAGTCTTAACTAAAATAAGCAAATAAGATAAGTAGATAATCCTAGAATAAGAAATCCTAAAAGATACTATTATTTAAGTCACTCACTCATTCAAGGCATGCAATCTAATTAGCTATTTAATTGCTCTGCTTCCATTCTTTTATAAAGGCTTCACAAATTCAGATATAACTAATAATTATGCTTTATAAGAACACTATATATAATTTATATGATATATTGAAGTAATTTTTCATTGTCTCTAAATCTTACAATTCAATACAAATTAGATTTGCAATTAAAAAATTAGCTCAGTGATTCACAATTTGATAACCTTGTTTAAACATGTCAAAATAACAGAACGTATCAGCTTCTTCCTATTTATTAGCTGATTGTCCATTCTTTTCGGGTTTTGCCCTCTTTTACGTGTAATGTACAGTGAGTGTAACAACCCATTGACAATGTAGGATCTGGAACCTACACATTAACTGGACTTCTTGGTTGAAAGAAAATAATATAAAGGGGAGGTAACCATTGTGTATTCATTATGGTCTTCAAATTGCTAGAAGAGATACTATAAAATATAAGATTTTGTGTCTAATGAGTCATGACTAGTGAAACCTCCGGAGATATAAGGTTGGTTGGGTGGTTAAGAAAAAATTGAAGAGGGGAAGGAAGGGTGGGAGGGAGAGGTCGTGGGTTCGAATCCCTCCACTAACAAAAACATTAACATTTAACAACTAACATTGGCTGATCAAAAAAAAAAAAAATGACTAGTGAAACCTCCACACCGTAAATTTATCCAGAAGGATGGAGCAAAGCCTCTTCCACCCATTCAAGGTGCTGCTGCTTTGGCTCCTTCAAGAGAGAGACAGAGAACAGAATAAAGTTGTCACCCTTTGAAGTTTATTTTTCATTCATGATGCATATATATGTTATGTAGTGGCTGTTCAAATCTAAAAGCTTTTTGTAATAAAACCTAATCAACTTAGTGTTTGGATTAGCTTTCCATGTTAATGCAAGTTTTGGAAAAGGAATGCAATACATATTGTGACCATGCTATTGTCTGCTGGAAAATTTTTCCTTGTTATCATATCTGTCTTCTTATGATTGACTAGCATCTCTAAACTTTGGGTAGAGTGGAAATACATTATTACCTTAAACATAATGCCGTTACGCTGATAATAACTAATGTCATTATTTATGAACTGGAGTGCAGATCTTCCCCCGGACAAGGAACCATTAGATTGGAACACCAGGATGAAAATAGCTGCTGGGGCAGCAAAAGGATTGGAATACCTTCACGACAAAGCAAATCCTCCTGTCATTTATAGAGACTTCAAATCATCTAATATATTACTTGATGAAGGTTATCATCCAAAGCTTTCAGACTTTGGTCTTGCAAAGCTCGGTCCAGTTGGTGACAAATCACACGTTTCCACCCGTGTCATGGGAACTTATGGTTACTGTGCCCCAGAATATGCTATGACTGGACAGCTGACTGTGAAGTCTGATGTATATAGTTTTGGGGTAGTTTTCTTGGAGCTGATTACTGGCCGTAAAGCCATTGACAGCACTCGACCCCATGGAGAACAAAACCTTGTCACATGGGTAGCCCTCTAATCTTTGCTTGTCTTTATTAGTTTGGCATGCATTAACTTGTGCATACATGACTATGGGGGGTGGTAATGGTAGTTTTATTTGTTTGAGCAGGCACGTCCACTGTTCAGTGACCGCAGGAAGTTTCCAAAGTTAGCAGATCCACAGCTGCAGGGACGGTATCCCATGCGGGGTCTTTACCAAGCTCTAGCTGTGGCATCAATGTGCATTCAAGAACAGGCTGCAGCACGTCCACTCATTGGGGATGTGGTGACAGCCCTTTCTTTTCTAGCCAACCAGGCATATGACCATAGGGGAGCTGGTGATGATAGAAGGAACAGGGATGATAGAGGTGGAAGAATATTGAAAAATGATGAAAGTGGAGGATCTGGACGCAGATGGGATTTGGAAGGATCTGAGAAAGATGACTCCCCACGTGAAACTGCAAGGATGTTAAACAACAGGGATCTTGATAGAGAACGTGCCGTGGCTGAAGCCAAGATGTGGGGAGAGAATTGGAGAGAAAAAAGACGACAAAGTGCGCAGGGCAGTTTTGATGGTTCTAACGCTTAGTCTCCATTGTACAATTCCCATAAGCGTCTTCTGTATCTCAGCTGTGCCCGAGGTGGAGCTTTTTGGGAGCTCATCTTTCATAAAGCTGGTCTAGGACAAGTCTGAAAGGCCGTTTTGGCCATTTACCGGGTTCTTCTTTGTTTAGAATTTGTCTTGTGGCCATTTCTTGCAGTGGCTGCAACCAAACATAATGAACCGGGTACCAAAATCTTTTCTACATCAGCCTTTTATGCACTTAGTTTTCTTTTATTTATTTTCATTTACCGAGTGTACATTATTTGCTAGAACTAGGAGGTCAAGGTTATGAGGACCGACGCTTTCTGAAAATGCTCCAAGGACAAAAATGCTTGTTCGAACTAATTTAGGTTTTTTTTTATAGCTAAAATACGAGAATCCAAGATTCTTTGTAATTTTTTCGTGGTAATCTTAGCTGTTAGCAATAGACTTTAACATAACTAAAATGCAACTGTGTTCAATTCGATTGTCTGACAGGAAAATTTATTTAAAACAGAGTAATAATAATTTTTTTTTCTTGAAAGAGGCTGGCAGATGCATAAGAAAGGTGGGCACATCCCAACAATGTTAGGCACTCACTCTCTAACCTATCCCGTGCAAAAAAACCAACATAAATTTATTAAAGCAAAAGATAAAAAAAAAATATGGGGGATTAGACAAAAACCCATGTCAAGGAAATAAGAACCTAAATTGAAGCAACCCACTAAAAGATCAATAATAATTCATTTGATTAACCTATAAAAATAATTGCCGTGTTATTCCTTTGAGAGTAATGATTTTTGGACATTTCACCTTTTCAAATAAGTAATTCTTTGAAATTGTTTTCAAAATATTATTTGAGACTACTATGAATAAAAGCAAGATCATACTTTAATTAAAAAAAGAAAAATCTAAGAAGAAAATGAGATGGTTCATTAGCTCTTGGCAAATAAAGCCATGAACAGAAGCAAAGCACAATCTAAAAAAAAAAATTGAAATATGATAATTATATTTGAGCAAATCATTCTTTTAATCAATAATGACTTACAATTGTAATTAGGGATGCTTATGAGTAAGAGTAATCCTTGAACTTAAACTAACATAATCCAATCCAAATATTTTGGTTCTATTCTTTTGGGTTCAAATAGCATTCAACCCAACTTGATCAAACATGTTCTTAGGTTAGGTAACATGTCTTATTGTTAAACAGGCAAATCTAATCCAACTCATTGATGCAAAATTTTATTTTAATTTATTATTTATATAAAAAAAAGAGATGTAATACATTTTTATGAACATCCGTGATCTGTCAACCATATTTTTTGTGGTTATATTCAATGAGATAAATTTTTTCTCTCAATTTTATTCCCACAATCATTTAACATGTGTTTATCAAAATGGTAAGGAAAATTACATTTTTTTAGGAAATTTAAAATAATTTTAATTGTTTGTACCCAAATGACTTAAACCAAATAAGCTCCTTAGTGATTAGATTGATTCGAGTCGTATTTAGAAGAAAAAACACACAAATCCAACCCAATTAAACTCAAACTATTCTAATCACTTCGAATAATAAGTTTGGCCAGAGTCGATCTGAATTCACTCATGAACACTCCTAATTGCATTTTTCGTTGAAAGTTGATTTCCTTCCGATTTCTCCAATGGATTGGAAGGAAAGTAAACCATTTAAAAAAAGAGAGCCAAAATTAAAAAAAAAAAAAAGGTAAAATTATAGATTATATTCATAAATGAACTTGGTTGACTTTTTTTTTTATAAAAAAATACTAATCTTAAAAATTATCACATAATTATTTTTTGGAAAATATATTTAATTAGAGATTTCTTTTAGTGTAAATTATGTTTTTTTCCTGAATTTTTCAATGATCGATTAACATCCTCAAATTTTAGTTATCTCTATCTATTTTGGACATCAAATGATACCATGTTGATTTTATTATGATTCGTTTTCTAACAACTTATAATCACCAAAAATTGCTTCCCTATGCAAAAAGATTGAGACAACATCTCATTGTCCAACCCCCCTTTCGAAAAAGAGAAAAAACATTCCATAGACAAATAATAATAATAATAATAATAATAATAATAATAGTTATTGTTCATTTATCAATTGAAGGCTTTATAGGCCACCATAACTTGCAAAACTTAAAGCCATAAATGTACCTGAGCAATAAAAGAAACTTGAATACACATAAGCACCGGATCCTCATAAAAACAAAGATATGGCTTCCAGTTTTCCACAATACTTGACACTGCTTTATGAAAAGTACCTAACAGCCAGCCACCTATTGTCTACTTCTATTCACATCAATGAGAAGAAACAATACAACATCACATCCAACCAAAACAAAAATCTATTAGAAGCTTAAAAACTGGTCATTTGATCTTCATGATACAAATACAAGCCAAGACCAAACCGGGCACAAGATTTGCAGAAAGCAATTTCCTCAGCAGCAGAAACTGGATCGGAATTGGGGCCATCACTGGGTGATATCGTCCCAGTTGACTCACGATATGCCTGTCATCAAGGGAGAAAATATAGTGTTTAGACACTTCGAATGTTACTAATTGCGCAGTTAATGGAGTAAGATGGCCCTCGTCAAAGAAGCATAAGCTTACCAATAAATTATCTCAATTTTCCTTGCTTCTTATTACGGGGATGATTATAATATTTCAAATTTGAACATTTAGGATTAAGAAGCTATTCTATAGTTCATATTGGGAAGGTATTTTAGTAAATTTGTATTTCATGATCTTGAAACTCCACCAATGGTCTCACATTCAATCCCAAATCTAGGTAAAAGAGAAGGTTGTGTTAGGCCTAGACAAGCAATGTAAAATTTTCCGAAACCCCAAACATAAATCACTCACAACGGATTATATGTGCTAATGCTAGATCACATGTTGTATGGCTTGAGTATAGTATTAAATGAGCTAGACCCACTTAGCACCTACATGTAGTGTTAAATGAGCATGAGTGAAAGTAAATTTGTATTTCATGATCTTGAAACTCCACCAATGGTCTCACAGTCAATCCCAGATCTAGGTAAAAGAGAAGGTTGTGTTATGCCTCGACAAGCAATGTAAAATTTGCCGAAACCCCAAATATAAATCACTCACAACGGGTTATATGTGCTAATGCCAGATCACATGTTGTATGGCTTGAGTATACTATTAAATGAGCTAGAGCCACTTAGCACCTACATGTAGTATTATATGAGCATGCGTCCTCACTCCTCACATTTGTCTAAATACTAAATAGATATGGGTGACTATGAAGCCCAGACTCTGACAGACATTTCGACACGGTTATAACGTCTAAAATATAGGACATGGGAACACCGTATACACACACAAACAAAGAGATTCTAATTAAATGAAATGAGTAACATATAACAAAATATCTAAATTGATTGTATATTCATCTTTTTAAACCAACTTTTTATGCTTTTTTCAAGTGTATTAGTTGTGTAAATGTGACAACTTAAGTGTTTAAGCCAACAAAAAGTAATATTTGAACCAGACACCTAATAAGAAGTGTCACACAAGTGTAGAACAAGTGCCGAACAAGTGCTCGCCTATTGATTCTCTCCCAATTGGTTGGACTGTAGGTGCGATGATTTACTTCACGGGCGAGGTCTCTGGTTCAAGTCCAGGATGGCCCAGCTGCGTCAAGGAAAAGGGGTGTGTCGGTGTTGGATAGGATACGTATCCGACACGGCAACACCAAGAGAGGTGTCCGTGCTTCATAGGTGGGTGAAGAAGCTGGTCTTTGGAGGTAGTGGACATTGAGGTCTATGATCCAAAGAAGGATTAACATAGTGAGGCTTCAAAAGATGAATCGGAGAAAAAGATACGGAGCTAAACATTTAGGATTTAAACTAGATGAAAGAATAATTGAGAAATTATTGTGGACAAAAATTGGAAGACAAATGTGTGGTTGTAAAAAGGATTGGGGACAAGATTTTATCTTTAAAACTAGTGATTGCATAAGAGACTATAAATATCATCAATGTCTATACACCACAAAAAGATTGGACACAGTTTTGAAAGAAAAGTTATGGAGAGATTTAGGGTTTAGGGTTTTCCACAAGAAAAAGGGGAAAATCTAAATAGAAATGCTAGTAGTGAAACAAGGCAATTAACAGAGACAGAGACGGAGAGAGAGAGAGAGAGCTAAACGAAGAATGAGAAAAATATTCTTAATGGTATCCAACAAGTTAGAAATCGAAGAATCAAGTAGAGGCAATTAAAGGGTGATAGACAATTGCAATACTAGAAAAGGAGGAAAGGAAAAGGCTGGCTGACCTCTCCATCAGATCCCCGTACAGTAAGACGGTAGACGACAGTTACAGAGCCATTGTCAGAGAAAATGACATCACGTATCTCGCCACACCAACCTGGGGCGTAGAAGCTGAGCATCCTGTTGGCATGATACCAGGGGATGAAGCGATCATGTTTGACGATAGTATCCGGGATTCTTTTATTGAGGTCTCTGAGTATCTCGGCTAAAGGACGAGTTATGCAGGATGAGTTCGCCATGTTGTCCAGCGGCACCACGTAGTTCGAATTTGACACGCCTCCTCCTCCGCCCCCTTTCTTTCCATCGCTGCTGCTTCGCTCAATACCACACTTCACCCTTACCCGATCCCTTTTCCCAGACAATCCTTCACAACTCCTCCTTTGGTTTTGCTTATAGAATGACACCGTTATTATCTTGGGCGTAACCGCAAAAGCCATCACCGCACCTCTCCTCTCAGATCCCCACTTGCATTTCGACCAACTTTATATCTATCACTAGTGGGAAACGCAACTAGGGATATTTAGCTTCCCTCACCTACTCTACATTACCACTCCAACAACTTTTTCTTTCTTTCCCTTTTTTTTAAAAAATAATAATTATATACTCAATTGGTGAATGAATATTACAATTAAATCATTGTCTTGATTGGTTCAATGTCCAATTCAATTTTAAATTTTTTTATTTGCATTCATGAATTCATTTATTATTATTTGTTATAGTTATAAATTTTAATAAAGATACCAAAATAAATAAGTGAAACATTTTAATTTTCACTATTTTTAGTTTTAATTGTAAAAAAAAAACTTTATTGTTTAAAATGAAATAATATATTGATCGTAAAAAAAATAATCTAAATTTTATTGTTTAGGATAATTGAAATGTCTTCATTGTTGTAATTAATGTATTTATTTTCAAAAATTATTTAATGTATTTTTCAGATGATAGATCTTTTTATGATTATTTGACATGTCTAATTAATTTTTAATTTTTTTACTGACGATAAAGTTAATTTAACCAATGTACTGCAAATAATATTTTTTTATACACTATTTCAAGTAGTGTTTTTAAAAAAAAACAATGATTTTTTACTCTTTTTTG
>PYAF01000353.1:827672-843251 GCA_007407185.1 Glycine tomentella
TAAATTTAAGGATTACATTCATAATGATATAACTTATTTTGTTGTGAAGAAATGATATTACTTATTTTAAAAAATATATTACAAAATATATCTTAATTTAACTTTTATACTTTTTTATTCTATGATTCAACTATATACTACCTCTTGTACTATACTTAAGAAACAAATACATAATTTTAAGTAACAAAGCAGTTGTATATAATATTTTTTATAAACTCTTACTTACAATATAGACTAAAACAAAATAAAAATCTTTAAAGGATAAAAAAAAAACTTTAAAAGGCAAGTACAAAATACCCTCCTTAAATTTAATTTTTTTTATAGTATCCAAAAACTTTTTTTTATTATTATCTAATAATATGAATTATTAAAAAAAAAAAAAAAGCAACTATACATAAATTTTTTTTAACAGCAAGCAGGGACAGGTGGAGACGGATGCAGGCAATTACTCCCTTGAAAGTTTTCATGCATATACATGTATTCTTTTAAATTGAGTAATATAAAATTATGTAAAAGCTATTTATGTATATTGTTCCCATATTAATGGTTAAGGTTAAATAATATAAAATTGTGTAAAATTAGTTATATTTATTGTTATTATTATAATGATTACAGTTATAATTAGTGTAAATTGTATAAGACTAATTGTATTGTTATTGTAATAACGGATAATGTTATTATTATTTTTATAAAAAAAAACTAGTATTAATTTTATGTGTAAAATTAATAGATTTTTTTTTTTGAAAGAACTATATTCATTAGAAGTTAAATATTTAAAAATTATAAAAGAAGAAAAAATTTAGCCCCCATTTGATAGATATCTGGATTCGTTCGTGACTGCAAGCATGCATAATTATTAATTATCATAGAGACTTTTTGTTTAGTTCATGTACTGATAATATAATACTTGTTTAATTAATAAATGAACTAAATGAAACACTTCTACACCAACCAACCTTCACTAAATTGTCATTCTGCAGGCTCTGAGTCAAGCATGCATTATCATTTGCACAGGACAACGACCCTAAATATATATGTGATAGTATAGATCATGTAATCTAACTTTTGCAGAGATCAAGACATGGGAAAGTGATTAAGTTACTGTTGATATCATATTTAATTTCTAGGGGAGGGGATGAAAATATTTTCTTTTACATAAGATAATTGGTCACAGAGCGTGAGATGGTCTTTTCAAAATTTTCCCACATCCAGTTAAAGCAATCCATCTTAATTCTGAATTTTTTGCTGTTCTAATTTCTCAAGCAAGGCTTTCCTCTCGTCACCAGGGAGAGAATTGAACATGAAAACAGACTTGTCACCGATGTCATCCTTGAATTTGATGTTAAGCATGAGTCCAAGATCTATGAAGATATAAACTAATTGTATGAACAGAAAAAGAGAAAAGTAAAAGTAAATATACCTTGATGGGCTGGGTGAATTTCCTTCCAGCAAATATCACAAAAAGAGTCATCCAAGAAGCAAGTAAAGTAAGCTTAACTCCATCATCCATCAAACCAGTCTGCAAATTTCTGTAGCGAATGAGTAAAAGAAACAATACTAGTAAGAGTAAAGAAATGAAAATCTTAAAATACCAGATGGCCAAGAAGAAGTATGGGAATAACAAAGGTGAGAAGTCCAGCTTCTAGCTTGGCATAGCAGAGTCCTTCCTTGAAGACAAGTCCTGTCAAGGCAGCAAAAAGAGGACCGACAAGCCAAAGAGCTGATGGGTTGTCAACAACATATTGTATTAGATTCTTATGAGCTGGTTGAGCAAGGCCAAAGTAGGTTGTGGCCGATCCAACAACACCAAGCCCCCATAGTGCTTGTAGGGCGCGCTTGATCTCAGACACATAAATGTGAATCAAGAGCAACGACAAACCCAACCCACCAGACCCAAGGACATACAATAAATCAACATTCTGCTTCAGAGTATCGGGCAAAAAGGCAGCAGAACCAGCGACCACAAATGATGTAGCAGCTGTTACCAATCCTAATCTGTACAAAATTACCTGCCATAACATAGCATAATTAACTAATTGATGATGAATCCACGTACAAAGATTTCATACACTCAACCAACAATTATCTTTTCTCTCTTCTTATCACACTCCATCATCAATCACTAATTTCTCATCTCTTCCTTTCGCTCTCAAGGGTTGTCAAAGAAACATTTTTCAAAATGAAATGAAATTATAAACAACACCTCTCGAACATCGGAGTCGTCAATGGTCCAGGGGCCATAAATACCCTCATAAACAACGGTTTCCTCCAAGGAACCTTGTCGGTTTTCTCCGACAGCTTTACACCGTCCCGAGATTCTGCATCCGGAAGAAGGAATCCTTGATGTGCCGATGTCTACTCTGGATCGAGGACCGGGAGGGCGTATTGACGCCGTCACCGCCACCGCACTCAATCCTCGCAATGCCATCTTCTGACTTTTGGATATTTCAGTTTTAATAAAAATGTTATTTTTCTTCAAATTGGACTCGTGGTCATAATGCACTTCTACTATAGTCCAGATATTTTAGTTTTTTTTTGGTACACCAGATATTTTAGTTTAAAGTAAACGTTTTTGCTGAAAAATGAAGATAAGGTAGCTTATGTCTAGAATTTAGAGATTTAATCTCTGCAAAATAGATGATAAGTTAAGGAATAATTTCTTTATTCGTTAGTATTATCCTATTCGGATAGTTAATAATTCAACTCCTGTTCTCCTCACTCCGATAATACAAAAATTAATTAATCATATTTAATTACATCAATTTTAATTAAAAATTAAATTGAATTTTTAACTTATTTTTATTAGAATAAAAAATATTAAAACTAATACTACATAAATAATATTTTTAAGATAATAACATTAAATAAAATAAGATTAGTTAAAAAATTATATTTGACATAATAAAGAAAAATAAATTATTTCTTATATTTAAGATGGGAGAGGAAATATATTTAAAAGACTCAAGGATTATTTGTATTATCATTTATTTATGTTGTTGCGTGAAAAATTAATCAATTGTATTGGCTAACACTTTAGCACAAATCCAAAATATAAGTCAAGCTATTGATGCTGAGAAGGAAAATCTACTTTTCAACAATGAATTCTCAAACTACTCTAGAAAGTGTTTGATACAGGTGAAGGTGAAAAAGTGCCAAAAACGATAAATTGTTAAAAGGCAATAGAAATAGTAAACTCCTCGATAAAGATAAAATCAAATACAATTATAAAATTGACTCACTTTAAATTTATTGAAGATATTTTTTAGTTGTAAATCTTTTGATGCAAAGAGTATTTATAAGAATCTTGATGAATTCTAAAGTGAAGTGCAAAACTTACTCCCTCACCAGGGAGCAAAATCAATAACAGGTTTGTTAGTGGAAGAAAAAATAAAAAAGAAAAGAAAAATTATTTTTATTTTTACGTTGTTTTCTCTCTCCTGCATCACCCACCATCATCTCGATGACGTTCACCCGCCTTCACCATCGTCTCCAATCACTCCTCCCCGGTCAAGCTCGCGGACTCCACCAAGTCCCGGCCTCTCCCCTTCTCGCGACCATTCCCTCTTTCCCTTCTCCTTTCTTTAAAAACAACAGAAACACAAACAGCAATAGACAATGCAAAACAAAGCCCACACACGCTGGAGTGTGACGATTTGTTGGTATTTTAATCCCTCTTTCCCTTCTCCTTTCTTCATTCTTTTTTCTTTCCTTGCTTTGTTTAGTTTGCTCTTCTGTTGCAGGGATGAACGCTATGGTGGGGCAGTGGTGCTTGTGGGAACACCGCACCACTTGCGACAAGGATTACTTTTTTATACATCATGACAGTTACTATACCTAGAGCTAACAGTAAGAGTAACCTCGTTTGAACACAAAGTGGGAAGGTGACAGTCTCCATAAGGAAGATGAAATTCACAATTCATATGTATAAATCAGCAAACCTTGCAAGGAAATTAAGCACAAATTTCAGGTCAAGTCAGCTTTCGCGCAATAGTAAAGTCCAGATCAACTTCCTTTCTGGATGCTTCCCAAAGTCGATGTTCAATCCCCAATTTCCTCAGCTCAGAAAGTCCTTGCTCAACTGGAATTTAAAAAATCCACATAAGTAACTGAATGCAAAGTTTCTCAAGAATACCAAGCAAGAATTCATCCCTAAACCTACTTAAAGTCATTGTCAATTGAGGCAAAGTTAAAACATATATCTATTATGTGTTTTATGAGAAGACTAGCAAAATAGGAATAGGAGAAAAGTCAGATATGCAAACTAATTTAGCATCCCTAAGTAAATTGGCATGGGAAAAAAGCAGCAGAGAGAAGGAACAGTTATCTATGTTTTTGGCACATGGTATATGGCATAAACAGTAGCCCTAATGCACTGCTAGGCAGAACGCGGGAACTGTACTACATAAAAATTCCAAGCGCATGGATGCTTTTGAAGTGTAATGTTGTGTCTGAAACAAGTGGCTAATACAAGTCCGACATAACATAAACACGGCTCCTGTAAGTCTCCAATAACAAAGAAGACTCTCGTCCTTTAAGGTGTTATTCAACTGTCTTCCATGATTAAAGGTGATCAGTAGCAAACCATCAACTCAAGAAATATGTTAATGTTGACACCTTAATTGAACATTTTCTTTCAAACCAATTGGCACAATACTGGATTGATACATCCATGAGTACTAGTAAGTTATTAATTAAAAGAAAAATGTTGGACTCTACCATACCATCAACGGCATCATGTGAGGTAGGTGAATGCCCACTCCGACCGATCCAAAACCGAAGACGTTCTTTGGCAATGTCCTCCTCTATACCATGAGCCTTGGCTCTTCTCCAAAAATATGTCAGCCAAGCCTGTCGACAAAGCGTAAATTCACATGAAAGGCATGTTTCAGTAACACAAAGCACACATTTCTAGTCAGACTGTGAGAACCATGAGAGTAAATGTCACCTTCACTAGTTACAAATCCAAACAAGATACGAGACATCAATATTTATGAAGAGGTTGAGGTAAATCATTAAAAAGTACATCTTACAAAAAATTAAAATGAAAGAATCGTGTAATCCAGAATCTAGAAAAGCATGTCTTCTTGTAGAGAAAAAATGAAATATACTGCAACAATATACAGACATTCCAAGAAGCTGATAATGATAAAGAGCATGAATAGTTCATAAGGAACAGAATACCTCCTTGAAAAGAACATCCTCAGATTCCTCTGGACTCAATTCTACATAAAAACAAAGATATTTAGCATAGCTTTAACTTATCATTTGCATTTTGCATAAAAGGGACAATGCATAGCTATTTCAGCTAATAATAGGTGGGAGAAAACTTACCAAATGCTTCCATAAACTTAGGGTCCCCAGGTGATTTAATATCTGGAAATGACCAAAAGTGTACAGAAATGCTATTAGTACATAAGAAAGATGGATTTCAATCCGACAGATTTAATGTGTATAAAAAAAGTCAAATAGAGAGGCAACCCAAATCCATGCACGTTTAATGGATTCACTGTCTTCCAATGAAAATTATCTACAGTCAGCCATGTCTTCTTCCCAGTTAGTTGCCTTGCCTCCACTGGAATTATCCCACAACCTATTCACTTATGTCAGTGGAGGTTCGCCAGATTGTCAGTGGCCTACCACCCCACCATTGCCACCATCCTGTTTAGAGTGCACTGTGCTCTGATCAACAAGCCCCTGAATATCAGCTGTCCATCCTTCCACACACCTGCATGTGCATTCTAATGCCATTTGATACATAGTTGATGTGCCACTTCCAACTCCAATTGCCATTGGTGTTGCTTGAATCATCAATTTGGCCCCACCTTTTCCCGTTGTGCTTTAAGTTGATGAGTACGTACATTGCTTAAATCTAATGACAAATGCTTTAAGCTGATGAGTACACTTGCTTAAATCCAATGACATATCCTGGGGATGTTATTTTGCACCTCATGATCCGAATCATGGCTGATGCCACGATACCCTAAAGGAGGAGACCCCCTATTTTCACCAACTATGACAATGCAACTCTCTCCACTGGCAAATTAGATGGAAGCAACTATAATGCCTTTAACAGCAAATTGTGGTTGACTGGCCAAGGCTACAAGGACCACCTCACCAAGAATTCTTATTCTACACTTGATGCTGAAGGAGAGAAGATTGATGCTTGACTGCATTTATATTCTATGCTTGATGCTAGACTGGCTGTGTAGGGGTGATAAAATTCACTATTCATTCCTACTCGAAGGGGGTCCTCCATATGAGTCAAAATATGAGAAAACTGATTATTTTCTAACTTATTTTCTAATGTTTAAGTATTTTCTAAGCTTAATCAATGATAATCGAGAAATAAAGGAATAATATCCACTTCAATAATTACAGATGATATGAACAATATATGATTTATATGATAGAACTGAGCAATCTGATAGTGGATTTTGAAATAAAATTATCTAGTTAAGTTATTAAATGGCATAAGATTGAGTTTGACTTACACTGATGTAAAGTTGTAAATCAATCCCTTCTCATGTGTGTTTGTGTGGTTTTTAGTATGCTTCTATTTTATCTCTCTTGCAAGAGTCATAAAAGTACATGATTTGGGTTGACAATCCACACAAACAAGATAACAAGAATAGTGACAACAGTAGGAACACATACCTGAGACTAATTGTCTAGCAGAATTTGGACGCCGTTGTTGGGCTAATGCTTGCACAATAGCATCCTCAACCTTGCAGAGGAACATGACAAAAAAAAAAAAAAAAAAAACTTAGATAACTGAATTGCCTGTAACTGAGGAACGTGAAGCAAACCTTTAAATATTGGAAGAAAACCTTTAAAGAAGCAAGCTCCTTTAGTCCCATTTCAACTGAAAGCATACTTTCAATATTTCCTTCTCCAGTAAGATCATTTAAGTCAGGAACAAGTTTGCTCCTCTTCTCTGTTGCATCATCACCTGCTTAAAAATCATAACAATTATCTCTAGAAAATTCACATGTCCATGCAATAGAATAATGAAAATCATCACTATAAGAAAAAATATAACATAGAGCATAGATTTGCCCTACTATGCAGCCAAACTAATATGAACTGTAGAGTCCAAATCTTTATTTCATGCCTTTTTCCCAGCATTCCTCCTTAGCCTTTTGTCCAGCAGAAACAACGACCTCAAATGGAAGAGGGGCTAAGGATGACCAAAGTTCATACTTTGAAACTGCAACATCTGCACAGATGCCTATAAACCATGGAAAAAGTTACACTAGATAGAAAACAGCAGTAAGTGAATCATGAAATTGTCACTTATCCAAATTGGCTGAATTCAAACTAAATATACAGACGAAGTATAATTTTATAAGCATTCAATCATACAAAAATTATAAAAGTGATACTTAAAAGCCTGGTAATGTATTCCCGTGCTGCTAAGAGATTCTTTTGAGTTTTGCATCAACACCCGAAGAAAAACAAAAAGGAAGATAAATCACCAACTATTGTAGCTTAGTTTATTTTGGAGCTATATGTCCCAACATGCGAGCAAGCCCAACATGTAATCATTCTTGTTAGTTTAACAATAATATTAACATGAATAAATGGTGAAAAGATTATAATAAACAGCTCTGAAAGCTTATTCAGGTTCTGTAATAGTGATTGACATATGGAGCCAATTGATATTAAAAATTTAAAATGGTTCATTAGTCATGTCATTTAGAGAAGTAATAGTGCTACTTTTGGGAACCTGCCTTAGATGCTGTCAGAGTTTTAATTTTTAGTTTGAATAAGTCAATTAGTTGATACGAATTTGTAATTGTGCTGTTAGTGGATTGATCAGTTTTTGTTTTTAAGTTAGTTTCTGATTTTGTTTTTCCATTATCAGTAGCGGCTCCTAAAATCAAGGAGCATGATCTTTTTATTCTGTTATTTCAGTGTATTTATATATGCTGATATATTCAATAGAAAATAACTTTCAGCAGTTCCCAAATAGATATTCAGGTTGCTTCCCGGCTGTTTTTTTCTCTTCTGCGTTTTCTTGATCTCAAATTAAAACCAACAATTGTTATCTAGAGCACTCTTCTTGAGGGACCTGTGAAATGGATGTTGAATCAAGTTTCTTGCAAGTTGCTCCTCCTGTCTTTGATGGGGAGAGTTATGACCTTTGGGAAGTGAAAATGCAGTCCTACCTGGAGGCTTTGGATTTGTTGGATGCTGTGGAAGAGGATTATGAAGTGCATCTGCCGCCTAAAAATCCCACCATGGCTCAAATAAAGAATAAGGAGAGAAAACCCAAGAAGGCGAAGGCAAGGGCATGTTTGTTTGTTGGTTTTTCACAAATGATCTTCACCAAAATCATGACCCTCAAGATACCCAAAGCAATTTGGGACTATTTGAAGGAAGAGTATGAGGGGGACAAGAGAATTCGGCGCATGCAAGTGCTAAACCTGATGAAGGAATTTGAGCTGCAAAAAACGAAACAGTCTGAGACAATTAAAGGTTACTTGGACAGATTGCTTGGCATTGCTAACAAGGTTAGATTGTTGGGCACTAAATTTACAGATTCCATAATTGTTGAAAAAATTCTGGTTACGGTACCAGAGAGATATGAAGCATTAATAACCACTTTGGAGAACACAAAGGATCTGTCTAAGATAACTTTGTCAGAGGTATTGCATGCTTTGCAGGCCCAAGAGCAACGAAAGCTTATGAGGCAAGATCATACTGTTGAAGGAGCTTTACTAGCCTAGCGACAGAATGTGTCCAAATACAAGAAAAACAAGAATTTTGATGGAATGGAAGCAAAAGTTCAACATCAACCAATGTAAAAGGAAATTGGAAGAAATCTTATCCACCTTGTCAACACTATGGAAAGAAAGGTCATCCTCCATTTAGATGCTGGAGAAGACCTGATGCTAAGTGAGTGAGTGTAATCAAATGGGGCATGAAGCTGTTATTTGCAAATTCATGAATCAACCACATGGAGAACTGCAAAGGCTGTTGATCAAGAGGAGGAGGTACAAGAGGAGTACATGTTGGCTGCTACATGTTTCTCTAGCATTGAATCAAGTCAAAATTGACTTATTGACTGTAGTTATACTAACCACATTGAAGGTTCTAGTTAGAAATGGCAAGTACATCACTGTGAATGGTAAAGGAAACAGTAGCAATCTCAACCAACAGAGGTATTAGCTCATTTCTGATGTGTTGTATGTTCCTAAAATTGATCAAAATTTGATGAGTGTTGGACAACTAGTTGAGAAAGGTTTTAAAGTGTTGTTCGAAAACAAAAGCTGATTGATTAAAGATGCAGATGATAAAGATATTCTCAAAGTAAAAATGAGAGGAAAAAGCTTTGCTTTAAATCCATTGAAGGAGGAGCAAATAGCATTTACAATAGAAGAGAATGTCACTGTATTAGCTAATTCTGAAATAGCAGCCCCCAAGTCCAGAAGTGATGCTACTAAAGAAAAATCTGAAGCTACTGTGCAGGAGCTCACAAACAAGCTGATACAATTAAGTGAAGATTCTTTAAGGAAAAAAAATGAGATTTTGGCTAAAAAGGAAGATGAAATAAAGGAGAAAGCTGCAAAAATTGAGCTTGGGGAGAAGTGTTTCAAGTCCCTGACTAAGAACTTGAAAGCTGAAAATGCCAAGGCCAAATCATGAGAAGGAAGCAACAGTATTTCATCAGGAAAATTCTCATCTTGAACAGAAGATCAGACTGTTGATGTCTTCTCCAAGGCACTTTAAATCAGCAGATTGAATTTGCAGCCTCCAAGGCAAGGAGGAGTGATGGAAACATGCCTTAGATGCTGTCAGTTTTAATTTTTAGTTTGCATAAGTCAATTAGTTAATTGATAAGAATTTGTTATTGTACTGTTAGTGGATTAATCAGTTTTGTTTTTAAGTTAGTTTCTGATTTTGTTTTCCCATTATCAGTAGCAGCTCCTAAAATTAAGGAGCATGATCTTTTTATTCTGCTATTTCAGTGTATTTATATGTATATATTCAATAAAACATAACCATCAGCGATTCCCAAATAGATATTCACATTGCTTCCTTGCTGTTTGTTTCAATTCTGCATTTGCTTTATGTCAAATTAAAACCAACAGCTACTCCCAGAAAAAAAGAAAAAAGAAGTTAAAACAGACAGTGGCTTACCATATTTTGCAGCTAAACCCCAATAACGAGCAAGCCAACACCTCTTTAGAACAACTTCTTCCTGACAAGAAAAAATTCTATATAACAAGTTTTCTAAATAACTAACAAATACCAATTTACTCCTGCAACTGTGGAACTATATACCATTTCTTTCTGAGTTAATATCATTCTTTGAGTCATTGATTGAAGAGCTTTTACTTCAGATTCAGCTCCATTAAGCTGTCTCACTGCAGCCTCAGTCTCAACTTTTGCATTCTATTTCAGAGGAAATAATTAAACACATATAGCAACCTTTGTAGAGAATGTTAAAAAAGTGGCATATTAACCTCAATTTCAGCCTGTAGAGATGTGATTTCCTTATCAACTCCATCCTTAGAGTCCTTGGCATTTTTAAGCGCAGCCTGTGAAATATAAAGCTGTATTGAAGGCATTTTTTCACAAGGGGACTAAGCAAGAAATAGAACACCTACTATTTTGGTAAAAAATATCTCCATTTCTACAGTGCAAGTTATCTCCACATTACCTCTTTTTGATGCAATGCTGCTTCCTTTCTGTAATTTAGTAATATGGGGGGGGTTATACACAAAACTAAGTAAAGGAAAACCCATTTGCAATAGTTTAAACTTTAATTCACTTACCTGCTCAAGAGTTTTGCTTCCAAAGATACACCCTCTCCAAGGGAAGCAACCTACAAAGTCAGAAATAAAAGATTAAAAACTGCAAATGCAGACTTGACAGAAATTTCATTGGCACATTGACATATATAAACATAAATATCTTAGTCAAGTAATAAAATTTCAAAAGTAAAAAATGGAAAGTTCTATTAATTAGAGAGAAACTCTTTCAAGTATGATTATTCTTTTACTTTTTGGTTACATGAGGTATAATGGGATGGGATCCAAACTCCTAGCCTAATGTTAAAGGCAGTGACCATTGGGCAAAAGGCCATATTCTCCTAGCATAGCATGGTAAATTATAATAGCCAACTGGGAGCATAAATACAACCCACAGATAAAAATGATGCTAATTATGCTCAACAATAGACAGAATGTCAAATCAAAAGCAAGAGGAAAATATGGATAAAATATGTTTTTGGTCCCTCTAAAATTTTTGGTCTGTTTTCTGTGCCTCAAATTTTGAAGTGCACTACTTTTGACTCTCAAGCGCTATCTAAACCACTTTTCGTCCCTCTATAAAGTGTTGATCTAAACTAATTTGAGTACTAAAAGTGGTGCATTTCAAAATTAGAGGAACGAAAAATAGACAACAAATTATAAAAGGACTAAAACTGAACTTTGAAAATTTTAGAGGGGTCCAAAACATATTTTACCCGGAAAATAATATTAATCACAAACAGTGCAGTAAGCAAGTACAAATTAGGGACTCCTGTTGCGTCAACCAAGAACAAGCAGATCATAATTCAGAAGACCATAGTCAATATGTGGGAACTAAAAAATAAACAAAGCAAGTACCTGCTTCTCAAGCTCCCTAACTCTGGCCTCTGATTCCTTGCATCTCTCTTCCTCGAGTCTGAGCTGCATTTTAGAAACATTTGAACACTTATAAATGATGTGAATTTAGAGGAAAACAATATTTGGCAGAACAAACTAGATCATGGTACCTTGTCTAGAATACTTTCATTCTCTTCCTGCAGCATATCAACCTGTAGGTAGAGCAGAGATTTGTACATGTGAATTTAGAATGGTGTGTGTTCCTCAATCGAATTATCTTTCATAGAAAGTTAGAGAGATGAAAACAATATTTGGCAGAACAAAGTAATTAACCTCATCACGAAGTGCAGAAGCCTCACGCTGGTCTCCTGAATCTTTTGGTTGAAGGAGTCCAACATCAAACGGAAATCTGTAAATTTTCCATTAAACTTGTTACATAAACGGTAATGGATTCCCGAGTTGTAATTGTTCATAAGCATGAAGGGCCATGCATGATACACACAAAATGGATCTATTGGTTATAAGAGAAGATCCAGAAAATGTAAAGAAGCAGGCGAAAATTAGTGATGGCGGTATGAGAAATTACTTTTTATCTTTGGGCTTATTATTAGTATGAATGGGAGGGTCTAAGGGCGGAACAGGAGCAGGAGTCCTGAGGCTTAGCGGTGGTCTATTACCAGCAGCAGGTGGTGTTGGGCGAAGATACATTGATGATTCTTCTACGAGGTTCCGAGCTAACTAGCAGGTGAATGAGAGTTAGTTAGTTAGTAAATTATGCATGCATTGGATAGGATAAATGTGGAGAGGAAGGGAAAGAATCGGACCGCAAGAGATGGAGATCTAGCAGAGCTCCTGGAAAGAGAGAGAGGTGGAGGAGCAGTGTAGGGAAATCCTAGATTGTCTTCGTCGTCGTCGTCGTCGTCGTCGACGTCGGCAGTCTGAGAAGCCATGACCTGGGCGAGGCGCTGAGCGGCGGCTTTGGCAGCAACTTTCTGAGTCCGTTTGACGGTTGAAATCCCTCCTCCGGGGAGAGTGAGCGAAGAGGAACGAGAATGCCCACGCGAGTGTGATGGTGACGACATCACATTCCCACCAGATTCACTGCTCACTTCCGCACCATCTCCCAATCTCAATGCTTCTTCTTTTTGCAAATTAATTAATGTTTCTTCCCTCGTAACTCGTAAATCAGTTAGTTAGTCTCATGACCCAGACTGAGTGTGAGAGAGACACTTTTTCTTTTTCTTCTCTTTTTTTATTAATACTTATTTTTTCACTTGAATTTGTTAGATGTTGAAAAGTTAAATTTCTGAATGACAAAATATTAAATTTTGTTTCCAAATTTAATGAGATAACAGCAAATAAATTTAAGAACAAAAATAATTATTTATTCTTTTTCTTTCTTTTTAATTCAATAACAAATGGCAAAATAGTATTACCGACTACCGCCGTCGGGGGATCTCCAATCTCACTCCCTTCTATTTTCATTCTTTGTTTTCGTTACAACGGTAAAATCATGGTTGCAATGGATCACGGACTAGTTTTACAAAAAAAAAAAAAAAAAAAACAAATAGACCACGGACTAGAATAACCCATGGGAAAAACTTAATACATCAGACATAAAACTAATACATCCAGATTTTTTTTAAATGTCAATACTACCCTCCATTGTTTATAAGAAAAGCTGAGGAAATTTTTTTGTTTCCATTAACGATTTCAAGCTTTGGTTGAGTGCATTGTGAGTGGAAGGTGTTGGTTGTAGTCGATTTAGCTGGTGGTGTTTGCCTTTGTCGCTGTTGGGTTGGCCGGAGTCGCAGACGGTGGTGGTGCAACTGTCGGTGAAGGTAAGCTGCATTTTTTTGCTTTTACAAATTCGATAATTCCTATAGGATATACGGATTGGTAAATTCGTACATTCATATAGATTGGTTTGATCCATATGAGCGATACGGATTGTCTAATCCGTATGTTCCACGCGGATTAGACAATCCGTATCGCTCATACGGATCAGTCAATCCATATCGCTCATACGGATCAGTCAATCCATATCGTTTATACGGATCAAACAATATGTATGGTTCATACGGATTGGTTGATCCGTATAAGTCATATGGATTTACTGATCCGTATGGACTATATGGATTGATTGATCTGTATGGTTCAAATAAATGAATTTAATTATTAATAAATGAATTTAATTATTAAAAATTGATTTTAATTATTAAAAATGGTGTTCTTAATTATTATTATGTGTATGTGTTGTGATTTATGTAAGTTTGTTGTCATTTGTGAAGATGAACAATGATAAGTGGATGTATAATAATATAATGTCTGAAGAAATTGATATGAATGAAGATATCGGAGATGAACCTAGTGCATTTGAAAAAACTGATTGTTCAATCAATTGTTTTGCAGCGTTCAATACTTGTGAGGTATGTATATTACTTATAAATCACTGTGCATGCCTGGGTGTATTAGTTTCATGGCTGGTGTATAAAGTTCAGCCCCTAACCCATTAATATTTGTTTCATTCGCATATGATATGATATGAGCAAACATGTTGAATAACTCGTTTGTAACTCCTTATCAATTCAATTCATGCAAAATTACATAAAAATAAAATCTAACAAGCAACCAAAATTTTAAAATGTAATATCAAATTATTTTTTAGTTGTTCATGACTTTCATTTTTATGAGATTCCAATTTTCAACATCTATTGTATTTTATAGTTTTTATGTAAGTGAATCTAAATTAGTAAAAAAAAAATTATGTTCCAAAATAAAATAAAATAAAACATTATTTTGAAAAGATCATTTGATTTATTTAAAGGCATAAAAGATAGGCTATGTTTGCTAGTTAAGAAGTTAGCTCAAAACTTAAACTGAAAGTTAACTTATTAAATCACCTTGATAAAATTAGTTGTTTAAGTAATTAAAAAATCTAAAATGAAAAAAAATAGATACATTTATAAGATAATTTTTTTATATAAATTTTCATTTTATTTTATGGATAAAAATATTTTTTAATGTGTTATTATTTTAATTTTTAATTACTTTTACTTAAGTATTAATTTTTATTATGTTAATTAGCATAATAGTTAAAGATAACAAAATTATTTTAAATTGTCTGATAAAAAATTTATTTAAAAGAGTAATAGAAAATTTTAATAAATATTATATAGATAAAAAATAAATATAATATGTCGTAGGAGGATTGAAAATACAAAAACTTATTTAATATTTTCTCATTTAGTAATTAAGAAGAATGATAATAAGTCATGACATAACAATAAAATTATAATTTGGTGACTTATTGATCATAAATTCTAATATGAAAACAAAGATAAGAATTCATATAACATATACCTTTCTCTAATTTTTGCATAATAATTAGTTTCTCGACAATGAGTTATTTAGGTTTAGGTTTTTGTTAGTAAGTAAGAAGATTATCATCAGGATGTTACATAAAGATTTAGAATATGCTAAATCTTTTGCTTCAATGCAAAAGTCAACAACTTAATACATGGGCATTTATTTCAATAAAAATAAAATAAACGTCCACCATTGATGGGTGAATTAACAATAACTAGTATAAAAATCCCGTGTCATGGGGATATATAACATTATTAATATATAATAAATTTAAATTAAATTTTATGTTATAAACTTTTATTATATCTTGTGGAGTAATGTCTTTAATTTTTATTATCAAATTAGTTATGTTACATAAATAAATGGCTTATTTAATTATTTATGTACGTACATAATTTCTATTTTAAATTAATCAATCTTTTTGAATTATTAGTCACTTAAAATTTCGACTGATATTAATTAATAATTTAATTTGTTACCATAATTACATTAAATGAATATTATTTAATTCCATATTCAGAAGCATTTTCAATCTTTCCATTTTATCCCGTATATATTAGGAAAAAAAATTAAAAGTGAAAATAAAAGAACCAAATAATATCATAGTTCTCAAACT
>PYAF01000353.1:865034-915379 GCA_007407185.1 Glycine tomentella
TATTTGTTGTTTACTAATTGTATTGTTCATTAGTTATTTTTTCTATAGTATTCTTAACTAGTTACAATATTCTCTATCCTCTTATAAAAATTAATATTAATTCTCTAAACATTAATTAATTAAGTAAGAAATAATTGAGAAAAATAAATTAAATATTATTTTGGAAGAACAATATAAATTATTGGCAAATTTAACACAATTAATCAATTTTATTAAACGTGTAAATGAGTGAAAAAAATATTTTATATAGAGAAAGTTAAGTTTGACAACTTTTTTTTTCTAAACACATATTAGTATGAAATAATTTTTGTTGAAAGCAAAGATTAATTTTTGTTGCGGATCATGCACACAAAATATGTATTCTTCCTTTCAACAAGATTTATTTTATATTCAATAACTAACTACAATTCTAACCCTAGACTATTTGGTTAAATTATGTCAACCATTATTAACATGGGACTTCTTTTATAATAATTACCTCATATCATCAATTATGAAAAAACTTTTTTTTTTCAAACACATTATATTTTAACTTATTTTTATAAAATCAATTGCACTAATTTTAAAGCAAATATAATGAGCATAATACAAAGTCAAACATGATAAACCAAATCTCTCTCTTTTTTTTTATCCAGATAAACCATCCCGCCCGTTGACAATAATATAAAAATAGTTCTTACAAAGTGTATTTTTAATTTAAATTCCTTTTAAAGATTATAATTTCATAATAGTTTGAGAAATTTATTAGTTAGAAAGTAGTGAAAATAACAAAATTTTATGGAATTAAGTTTCTTACCACAAAAGCTATTTAAAAGTTAAAAAATTAGTTGATAGTTGAAATTGATACTGAAAGTTCAAAAATTAACTTATTAAATTATAAGTGTTTGATAAAACTAATTCTAAACATACTGCTATTGAATTAGCACTTTCAAAGGTGTCTTTTCGCGACTCCACTGCAATTGATAAGTGCAGCTAACCTCTTGTTAGCAGCTTCTCCCGTCCAGGATTTAGCATTCTTGGATTATCTCTCTTTAAGGCTGGGCAAAAGCATTGGTTGACTTTCTTTCTAAGAGTTGGAAGCGAAGGAAAATTCTTCCGGTTCTGCTTGATCCTTTAGAAACACATAAATAAAAAAAATATTTATTTAAAAAAGACATCAAAAAATTGGATAAATATATTAAAAATAAAAATAAAAGAAAATATAAAAAAGTTAGAAGCTAACATTTTTTTAAAATATATTGGCATTTGAAAAAGTAATAAAAAATATTAAAAATTATAAAATTTATTTATAAAATAGTTAAACAAGTCTTCCATAAAAAAAATTAAAGACTAACTAAAATATCATGGCAAACTTAATCATAATTTTTTATAGATTATCTCTTCTAATTTTATAACCTTTAATAAATTTTTAATTTTTTTTAAAGAATGTCTTTCTAGTCCTTCTGGATAATTTTTAGTATTATTATTAAAATGTATTTGGAAAATTTAGAAAAATATAAATGATTTTGAAATAATGTTAAATGACTAGTCATAAATATTGCTTTTTTTAATTACTTTTTAAATAATTATTGGGCTTAATTATTTTTTATCTTCTATTTAATTTGTTCCTTATTATTTAAAGGTTCAATTAGATTTGCGTGTTTTTTTAAAAATGATTCACTTAAATCTTTTATTTTTTTTTAATATGGATACAATTTAGTCATATTTTCTTCCATTAGCTATTTTTTTTAAAAAGACAAAAATTAATTTTAAATGAGACTAAATAAACTCATTTTAAAAAATAAAAGTCTTAATTGAATCTTAAAAAAAAACAAAGGGCATAATTAAAAAAAATTTTAAAAACAGAATTTAATTAAAAAAATTGCTGTAAAAAAACTAAACTTTTGAATAATAGAATAACTAAATTAAACCAAAAAGTAAATTAGAAAAATAATAATTAATATCTTCTAAAATTATGATAACTATTTCAAAATCACGATATGAGTGTGATTTTCAAAGCAGTTACTATATATTATTTCACATTCACTGTAATTTCTCACCGTCATCCCCTTACATGCTGCTGTAAACCTATTAGTATTGAAGAGAAACGCGGTAGAGAAAAGGAAAAAGTCAAGAAAGAACAAAAGACATTAATAATGAAATAAATAGTTTATTGTGTGGGGAAAAAAGGGGTTGCTAACTGCAAAGAAGATACGGAGTTGCTTGATGGGATGGGCAATTGGAATTTGGAATTTGGGAGGTCAGCTAAGCTGGTTCGTATCGCATGTTAACTAAACTAAACTTGTTATGCGACATTGCGACTTACTCACGCACTCACCGACCCACCCTCAATAATCTATTCTTGATTGCGAATTCGCATCGCTGACTCAACTCAATTAATCAATTATGAGATAGACCTCGCATCGCTGATTGATTTGCAATCGCATAGAAATCCAATCCAATAGAAGAAATACGAAAGATGAAGAGGTCTCTTAGAAAGTTGGGAGTTCTGGCGGTAGAGAAGCATGAGCGTGACCGCAGAAACATTATGCCTTTGTCCCAGCTAGAGGAGCTCGCTCAGGCTACCCAGGTAAGGTGGTTTTTTTATTTTCTCCTACAATTTTAATTTTAGGGTTCAAATTGAAATTGAAATGTTGGTCCACACACCCCTGCAGGAGATGCAAGACATGAAAGACTGCTACGATAGCTTGCTTTCCGCGGCAGCAGCGGCCGCCAACAGTGCTTATGGTCGGTCTGCTGCCTCTCCTATTTTCCACTTTTTAAGAATAATAATAATCATCATCATCGAAACTTTCTTAAATTACAGAATTCTCAGAGTCCTTGGGAGAATTGGGCTCTTGCCTTCTTGAGAAAACCGCCTTGCATGACGACGAAGAAAGCGGTACTATACCCTTCCCTCTCGTACCCATACATACTCAATGCATCAACTAACTTTCTCTTTCTCTTCCTTCCTATATCCTATTGGATTGGATGCACTCACGCAGGCAAAGTTCTCATAATGCTCGGTAAAATGCAGTTTCAACTCCAGAAGCTTATTGATAACTATGTCAGTACTCGCTACTCCTCTGAAACTTCAACAATCTATCTATGGTTTTCTAATTTTTTTTTTTTTTTAACCTTTGCAAATTTCAGCGCTCTCATATCACCCAGACAATTACCATTCCTTCAGACTCTCTTCTCAATGAACTTCGAATTGTTGAGGTTTGTTCTATTCTATCTAATCCAAGCTCTAACTGCTGTATTCAAATATGGAGACTTGCACAAGTACAACAACAATCTCTAACGTCTTCAAGCCCTATTTATTTGCTTACTATTATTTTTAACTCTAACACTATGGTAGTGTGTTTGTCGAATCTACCATATCTTGTTTTATCCTTTTTTGTATAGAGCCCCTTATTATTTTTTATACTGATTTTTTTTTCTCTCTTCACGTTGAAGCAGGAGATGAAGCAACACTGTGATGAAAAAAGGTTTGGAGTGTTATATTGGATATACTTTTTGTCTTTGAATGTGATTCGTGCCTTATTTTTTTGGTGTATAATCTGCAGAGAAGTATATGAGTCCATGTTAACAAGATATAGAGAACGAGGTAGGTCTAGAAGCGGAAAAGCAGAGAGTATTTCCTTGCAGCACTTGCAAATTGCTCGTGATGAATATGACGAGGAGGCTACATTATTTGTTTTCCGCTTGAAATCTCTGAAGCAAGGGCAATCGTGGAGCCTTCTAACACAGGCAGCACGCCACCATGCAGCTCAGGTTTTGCTTACTCCCAATATTTCTTTTTCAAACCTGGGAGAGTTATTCATTTTTAATGTTTATTTCCATTGCCAATGCTCTCCTTGATCCCCCAAAACAGTTGTGTTTCTTCAAGAAAGCAGTTAAATCTCTTGAGACAGCGGAGCCACATGTAAAATCAGTAACAGAGCAGCATCACATTGATTACCAATTCATTGGTATTGAAGGAGAGGATGAGGATGAGGATGAAGATGAAGATGATGTAGATCATGATGATGACAGTCATGATGAGAATGATGATGGGGAGCTGAGTTTTGACTATGCACAAAATGAACGCGAGCAAGATGATTCTACATTAGAGAACTCAATGAAGGTGACTACCTTCTGTAACTAGGAATTTGTAATCTTTTCCCCCTCCTTTTGCATATTTCAATCACACCGGGAAATGAACATCGAGCAGCCATCCCAACAAACCAGCATCAATACCAGTAGGCAATTAATTGCACATGCAGGTGGTGATGGACAAGTAGTATGGTGATGGGAAGTTGGGTAGATTCAGAGGCAAAGAAGTAAGGTTAGAGTGAGAGGGAAAGAGAAAGAGGTGTTTCTGTTATTGAGATACAAAAAATCAGGGAAAGTATTCTCCTCCAAGGGTTTCCCCTTTACACCAAACCATAGTGCTCAGTTCAGATTATTTCCCCCAAAAGATACTTCCTGTATATAATTTACAATTTGTTATTTAACCCCTGGCTCAACTAGCCTTACCATCCACCTAACATCCTATATAAACCTCTAACAGCCTTTCTTATTCCTTCTTTCTGCTATTCAATCCCCATATTCTCCTCCCCTCTCTTTAGTTTATTCCTAACATTTTTTTTGGAAAATGTGCATTTTTTGGAGGTTTAAAATCACTAAAGAGAAAATGTGCATTTTGTGGCGGTTCAAAACCGTCACTTAGTGGTTTTAAACCCCCACAAAAATGCACATTTTCCAAAAAAAATGTATCTATTTTAAAAATTAAAGAACTAAATTGAATCAAAAAGAAACTAGAGGACTAAATTGAATTAGTTTTAAAAATTAGAGGACCTAGTTGAACCTAAATAATAAATTACAGGATCAAAAACTAATTTAACCTAAAATCAAAATAGGGATGAGAGTCAGAGTTTCTAGGTGGAGTAATCAATGGGCTTATGCACAGGAACTTCACATCCATAATATATTTTTTTCAGATGTGATTTATTGTTTTTGTGTGCACAACTAATTCAGTTTGGATGGAAATCTTGAAGGATGGATTAAGAACTGTGAACATCCAGAAGATACCTGGAATATTAATATCTCTTGTCTTTGCATATAATTTTATGGAAGTTGTACACTAAACTTATGCTTGTTAATATTTTGGATCAGATCCATATTTTTGGTTTTAAATTTTTACCTCTAAAGCACTTACGTTTGCCTAATTACTCTCATTTTGACATGTTGAGTTGCACATGCTTCTCTGCAGTTGAACCTGGTGGAACTTAACATTTCCCAAAGGTTCGACTGTAAAAGCTTGAAGGTAAGGAAAAACAAAAGCCTAGGTTGTTGGGATTTAGGACTGGAAATGTTTCACATGTTGATATAAGACCTCCTCAAGTAGAAGCTTCTTGATGCATTTGGAAATGAGATTATTTAATGTCCTTCCAATCTAAATTTTTTGAACTCTTATGAATATGCATTTTGTTTTATTTGCAGGAAAACTTGGATAGGCTTCGCAGGAATTCATTCTCCTTCAAGGTTAGGTCAGCAAGCCAATCTGCCCCACTTTTTGTTGATAATAAGCGTGATTCTAGCGAAAAGCTGAGACATATGCGGCCAACATTATCACGGAAGTTCAATTCATATGTGCTGCCTACACCAGTTGATGTGAAAAGTTCAATATCTTTGAGGTCAAGTAATCAAGTACCTTTGAAAATAAAGACAAATTTAAATGAGCCTATGAAGAATTTATGGCATTCATCCCCACTAGAACAAAAGAAATATGATAACATTTTTGGAGATGGGGGATTTTCTGGTCCTAATGTTAGGACTGCACAGTCTGTACTGAAGGAGAGTAACAACAATACTGCCTACTCAAGATTGCCACCTCCTTTAATCGATGGTAATTTATCCTCTAATCATGATTATATTACCGCTTACTCTAAAAAGATCAAAAGACATGCCTTTTCTGGTCCATTGGTAAGTAATTCATGGCCAACCAAGCCTGTCTCGGTAAAAAGTGTGCAATTGTTTTCTGGACCTCTTTTACGGACCTCAATTCCTCAGCCTCCATCATCATCTCCAAAAGTATCTCCTAGTTCTTCTCCCCCTCTTTCATCTTCTCCTAAAATAAATGAGCTTCATGAACTTCCAAGGCCTCCAACCATTTCCCCATCCAATTCTAAGCTTTTAGGTTTGGTGGGTCATTCAGGTCCATTGGTGTCCCGAGGTCAACAGCTTTCTGCCGCAAATTATTTGGTTACATCAAATGCAGCATCTCCATTGCCGATGCCTGCTTCAGCCATGGCTCGAAGTTTCTCCATACCTAATCGTGGTGCTAAAGTTGCAGCAATACATGACTCAAGACCACTAGAAGACCCTAATAAATCAACAATATCTGAGGATATTGATTCTCCTCCTCTGATGCAAATTGCTTTATCTACTAGTCACCCATCATCAGATGGCTCTGACACTGTTGCTCAGGCTGTCTAGTCAGGAGGTAATATTTAAAACAGGATACTTTAGTTTAATTATTTCTTTTTTATTTTCATGGTTTAATTATGTATTTCCGTTTCGTTATAAATTATTAAATATAATTGAAGTTTCATTTATAAATGAAATAGCCTTCTTCTCATTACCTGGTTTCAAGTGAGAAAAATTGGGCATGAGAATTATACTCAATCCTATAATATTAAGTTCTTGGAAAGCCCTGTTGGCATGGAGGATAACATTTTATTGATTAAGTTCTACCATTAGACACCTCTGTACAAATAAATTCTAGAAATGTGTATTGACATTGAATCTTTTTGAAGTGCAATAAATTCTAGAAATGTGCATTGGAAATGAATCTTTGTAAAGTGCAATCACTGGATCTTTAAGCTATGTTTTTAATTGGTAGAAAGGATTGAAATGAAATGCCATTAGTTCTGTTGTTTGGATTTCTTAAAAGGATAACGGGCACCTTTAAGGAAGCAAAAGTAGATATATTTAATGAACTGAAAAGCATGCGTTATATTGAAATTCAAAAACACTTAAAAATAATTTAATACTTGAATTTTTAAGTATTTATAGGCCTTTACTAGGATGTAGTAGATGTTCCTTATCCATTGTTCATAGGGTACTAGTTAATAATATCCTTAAAATTAGAAATAATGGAATGCAACATTATGGATTCTATTTCATCCTATTCCGATCAATACTGTTTTTTCTCCACCCTCTTGCTCCCCCTCCTCCCAAAGTTTGGGTTGTATGAGACTTCTGAAACAATGGAATAGAAACTTATATTTTATCATAAAATATCCAAATAATTATACGAATATCATTCTATTTCATCCCAACTTTATAAACTAGCTTGGTGTATGTTTTTACACATGTGCAAGTGTAATAGGCGGGTTTCTATTTTTAATAGAAGGGTATGTAACCCAAAATCATATAAAAATTGCCTTGTTATTGTTTTTAACACCAATAATCGTCTACGAAAATTTGGTATATCACAGACTTGAATATTTATTTCCTATTTTCAGGGATGTACATGCTTATATTAGGAATATCCAATGGCCCAGGTATGGTACTTATACAGATTAATTGCTTTCAAGTATACGAAGATAAGCTCTATTCAACATCGCAAGGGTCAAATTTTGTTTCTCATAGTTTGGTACAGTTGCAAATTTGTAAATATTCCTTTTATTATTCTTTTAACTGTCGTTATCTATCAAACCATCCCATGCTTTAGTCTCCTTCTGTCACATGTCATCAGAGCATTTGAATCTAAAAACCTTTCATGTCTTCTCCTTATAATTTGCATGCAATTAATTTATTGATTAAATTAGTCCAACAATTAAGTGATCACTAATTTAAAATGATTGATAAAAAAATAGATGATTATATATAAAAATAATTTAATATTATATCTATTTACATGACAAAAACCTTTTAATGATGCAATCATTTTTGGAAATGTTTTAATATGGAATAATTCAATTTAGATGGCAATTATCAAAATGCAGTTAAATATATTATATATAATTAAATTATAATGTTCTTTTACTTATGAGATAATTTAATCAATGGTTGACATCAATCCAAAATTTAAAATAGTCGATTAATTCAAATTATGTGATTATTTATGAAAATACTTTAATAAATATGAAATTAAACATTGAATGCTCATTTATTTATGAAAATAATTTAAACGATTGATTATGATGAGTCTAAGATTTTAAGTGGCTATTAATTTAAGATGGATACGAATATAAATATGAAAAATAGACGATTATGTATGTAAATAATTTAATATAAAATTAATTTTGTTCAAGTATATATTTTAAAAGAAATATATTAGTAGAAATATTAAAAGAAATATGTTCTCCATCATTCTTCTTTTGTTTATTAGTAGATTTAAATCATGACTAACAAGTCACCAAATCATAATTTTATTGTTATGTCATGACTCATCATCATTATTCTTAATTACTAAATGAGAAAAATATTAAATAAGTTTTTATATTTTCAAGATATTGCATCCTCCTACAACATATTTTATTTATTTTTTATCTTTGAAATATTTATTAAAATTTTCTATTACTCTTTTAAATAATTTTTTCATTAGATAATTAACTATTATGCTATTTAACATAATAAAAATGTATACTTAAGTAAAAATAATTAAAAATTAAAATAATAACACATCAAAATATATTTTTATCCATAAAATAAAATAAAAATCTATATAAAAATTATCTTATAAATGTGTCTATTTTTGTCATTTTAGATTTTTTTGGTTACTCAATCAACTAATTTTACCAAAAAGTGATGATTTAATAAGTTAACTTTCAGTTTTAAGTTTTGAGCTAACTTCTTAATTACCAAACATAACCCTAGTCTTTTATGCTTTTAAATGAATCAAATGATCTTTTCAAAATAATGTTTTATTTTATTTTATTTGGAACATAATTTTTTATACTAATTTGAGATATGGAATTTGTTGTTTTATATTCATTTACATGAAAATTATAAAATACAATGGATGTTGAAAGTTGGAATCTCATAAAAATGAAAGTCACGAACAATTAAAAAATAATTTGAGATTACATTTTAAAGTTTTGGTTGCTTGTTCGATTTATTTTTTATGTAATTTTTGTTGCATTTATGATTTTTTTTAATATCAATTGAATTTTATACTTTTTTCATATATGTAAATATAATGAAACAAATTTTATTTTAAATCAGAAAAAAAGTTTAAATTCACGTTCCAAAGTTTTATTAAGTATCTGAACATAGCTACAAGGATTTTAAAATCAAGAAATAGATACGGTGAAAAAGCTTGAAGGAAAAATAAAATCACGTGAAACTAGAGCATGAATTGAATTGATAAGGAGTGACAAACGAGTTATTCAACATGTTTGCTCATATCAGATCATATGCGAATGAAACAAATATTAGGGGTGTACTAAATACACTATATAGGTACAATGCAATTCTAAGCTTACCCTTTTATTAAGTTTAATTAAAAAAAAAAAAGTTTGAAAACCGTACAGGCGCATTTCGTTTCGCTTTCTCACACCATTCTTCTTTCCTTCTTCCCACACTATAAGCCTTCCGCAGCATCGTGTACTCAGGTCCTTCTCCGATGGTGTTGATATAGGCAGTGGAGCTCTGTTGTTGCGGTGTCGTTGATGGTAGCGTTGGTGGTGGAGGTCGGTTTTTGCGGTTTGTCGACGAATGTGAGTTTTCTGGTGTGGTGGTGATGTCGTACGGATTGATCAATCCGTGAGGATGACACAGATTGAAGGATCCGTAAGAAGGGTTTATCCTTCATACGGATTACCTGATTCGTATGGACCTTACGGATTACACAATTCGTAATCTACATACGGATTAAGTGATCTGTAAGCTCCATACGGATCAAGTAATCCGTATGGAGGTTAAAACCTTAAAAGATGTTTTAAATTTACTAAAATGTGATTAAATTATGTATATTAGCATGTTGAAATTTGAATGACTGCATCTGGATTGGTATCGTAGGGGAATTAAGGTAATGTATGTGATATATACTTGTTTGTGATTTATGTTTATTATTGACAATATTACATGTTGATATTCAACGAAGATTAGACATGTTAATCTGAACCATATAATAGGATAGTTATAGAGTTGACGTAAATGTTAATAAACCTTGTCCCTGAATTGCTAAAATACCTCCGTTTATTGATTGATTTCACCTAAAATCTCACTTTTTTTCTGAAAATGTATCTCACTTTTTTCTGAAAATGTAAGTTACCCCTTTTGATTGTGTTCCCAAGTAATGCCACACCCAGCAAATAGTAGAAGCCACACCAATAAGAGTAAAAGTTATTAACCAAATCCAAGTAATGATAAGTTGGGAGAGGAATCAAAGTAATGATGTCAATCCATAAATTGAAGCCTTAAGCATACTGACTTGAATATTGTGGACAACTTGGTTAAGAGTTATTAATAAATTGAAGCCTTAAGCATACTGAGTTGAATATTGTGGACAATATTGGGCACAAGGGAGACCATGGGTAGTTCTCATGACACATCCACACCGAGCAGGGTTTTTGCCTGCATAATGAACTCGCTCAAACTCAGCAGCAATCTGGTTCAACGCATACCTCGACACCATGCCAATAAGTCTCTTGTACAATGTTACTTTAAATACATGTCTGATGATGTGGGTGCTTCTTTCCATTGATGCATTTATTTCAGTATGTTGCAACATGATCATGTTGTTCATGGAATCCCAAACAGTACATAAGTCTCCAACGCTATTTTGTAAAAGCCTCTTTAAAGTCCAATGAGCAGACGCAACCCTGCATTTAGTGAAAAAATGTTCATACTTAAAAAAAAATAGGTTGTTCAACAATGGACAATGTCACCAGCTATAAGTATTTTCTTACCTGTTTGTTGTAGTGTTGCCTAGATGCATTACTTTATTTGTCCAAGCGGTTACAAATCTTTCCTTATGGGGATGCAACCATATTTCTTTCACATAATCAACAAACACAGACCACGGTGCACAAGAAACTTCAAACTTCTTCAAACATTCATCATAAGCTTTCTCAGTACCACAATCAATAAGAGTCCCCCAAGCTTCCATCACAAAGTCTCATGCTAAATTTTGGCGTATGTAAGTTTTACACTTTGCCTTGATATTCTTGTCAATGTGAAACCGACACAATAAGTTGGTTGACATTGGAAAAAAGTTTTGATAGCAGTCATCAATGTTGCATCTCTATCGGTTACAATGACTTCTGGGAAAAATTCTCTTTTCAGAAAAATCCCTCTAAAGCATTCAAGGGCCCACACAAGATTGTTTGTCCGCTCCGCCTCTAAATAGGCAAATGCAGTAGAAAATGTCATACTAGTAGGTGTTACACCAACTATGTCAAGTAAAAGAAGTTTGTACCTGTTTGTTTTGTATGTACTGTTTATCAAGAAGACCACATGATATGCATTTCTCAATTTCACTGAGTCTGGATGTGTCCAAAATAAGTCACGTACCACATTTTCTTCTTTCATTCTATGCCAATGAATATACATGTCGCGTTCAAGAAGCTTCATTAACTGTTGCATTTCACTGTTATCACCTCTTATCTGCGTGCGATTTGCATTGTACACTTGTTTCAAAGTTGTATAATTATTGGCATTGTGCTCCTTCAAAGTTAAAAGAATGTTCTTTGACTTTACCATCGACCTTGTCATATCAGCAACAATGATCTTCTCCTCAGTTAGCCGACCAACATACGCATGTCCACATAATGATCTAGCCAAACTATGATTATGCATGTCACATATTAATTTCACTACCCACCCTTCACCTCCTGACCCGGGTTTTGCTCTCAGCTTAAACGGACATTCACATTTTCTACTGCTACCCATTATAGGTACAAAACCTTTCTTGAATGATCTATACTTTCCACTCCTTTGACAGCCAATTATAACATACGATGTTGTTCCTAGTTTTCCATTTGCCATGCAACTCCTCATTATGACAGCTACAAAACCATTATCAAATGCAACACTTTGAGCCCATTTCAATATATCCTCACAGGAAACAAACACCTACAAAAATGGAAAATTCATTATTGGGTATTATCATTTGTATACTTAAACTCAATCATTACACTACTTTAACTACATGGGGAAATCAAATATATACCTCATCGGTATTGAATGCTGCTGAACAATCAACTGAACAATTAACATTTTCAAACGCATCAGTTTCTTCACCAATGTCTTCCTCCATATTAATTTCTTCAGACATGATACTATCATAAATCTACTCGTCGTTGTCCATCTTAACAAATAAAATTATTATTATTTCATTTTCACTACATACACATAATAATATTAAAAAACATACGCATTTATACGCATAAAAAACACCTAAACTCTTTTATTTTAACTTATAAACAACAAAATTCTTTCTAAAATTAAATTACAAATTTATAAAAAAAATTTACGTCTCATACAGATTAGTCAATTCGTAAAGATCATACGGATTGTATAATCCGTAAGTTTCCTACGGATAAACTAATCCGTATGAATCTTACGGATTATATAATCCGTATGAGGCTTACGAATTGACAAATTCGTATGCAGTAAGTCACTTTGCACTTACGGATTATGTAATCTATACATCAGAAAAAATAAGTTCAGTCTTCTTACCTTGCCCCCACCGTCCATGATGGCCTCTCCGACAACTGTCACCGTCGAACGCCACTACCACCACCCCCTAACTACCTCCTCCAATAGCAACACCTCCAATGCACAACCACAACACGATCAAGTGAACAAACACCAACAACAAACCAAGGAGAGAGAAGCACCATATGTATTTGCTTCAAGGGCACTATTGGCATTTTAAAAAATTCATATAGTGTCTAAGAAAAGTATATAGTGTATTTAGTAGAATTCCAATGGGTTAGTCTAGTCCGTGGTCCATTGTTTTTTTGCAAAACTAGTCCGTGATCCATTGCAACCATGATTTTACCGTTGTAACGAAAACAATGAATGAAAATAGAAGGGAGTGAGAGTGGAGATCCCCCGACGGCGGTAGTCGGTAGATGTATGATGATTTTTGAAATTTAATGATCCGTGTAATACTACTTTGCCATTTGTTATTATTGAATTAAAAAGAGAGAAAAAGAATAAATAATTATTTTTGTTCTTAAATTTATTTGCTGTCACCTCATTAAATTTCGAAACAAAATTTATTTTTTTGTCATTCAGAAATTTAACTTCAACATCTAACAAATTCAAGTGAAAAAATAAGTATTAATAAAAAAAGAGAAGAAAAAGAAAAAGTGTCTCTCTCACACTCGGTCTGGGTCATGAGATTAACTAACGACTTACGAGTAAAGAGACATTAATTAATTTGCAAAAAGAACAAGCATTGAGATTGGAATTGGGAGATGGAGCGGAAGTGAAGCAGTGAATCTGGTGGACTGTGATGTCGTCACCATCACACTCGCGTGGGCATTCTCGTTCCTCTTCGCTCACTCTCCCCGGAGGAGGGATTTCAACCGTCAAACGGACTCAGAAAGTTGCTGCCAAAGCCGCCGCTCAGCGCCTCGCCCAGGTCATGGCTTCTCAGACTGCCGAAGACGACGACGACGACGACGATCTAGGATTTCGCTACACTGCTCCTCCACCTCTCTCTCTTTCCAGGAGCTCTGCTAGATCTCCATCTCCTGCGGTCCGATTCTTTCCCTTCCTCTCCACATTTATCCTATCCAATGCATGCATAATTTTACTAACTAACTAACTCTCATTCACCTGCTAGTTAGCTCGGAACCTCGTAGAAGAATCATCAATGTATCTTCGCCCCACACCACCTGCTGCTGGTAATAGACCACCGCTAAGCCTCAGGACTCCTGCTCCCGTTCCGCCCTTAGACCCTCCCATTCATAGTAATAATAAGCCCAAAGATAAAATGTAATTTCTCATACCGCAATCACTAATTTTCGCCTGCTTCTTTACATTTTCTGCATCTTCTCTTATAACCAATAGATCCATTTTGTGTGTATCATGCATGGCCCTTCATTCTTATGAACAATTACCACTCGGGAATCCATTACCGTTTATGTAACAAGTTTAATGGAAAATTTACAGATTTCCGTTTGATGCTGGACTCCTTCAACCAAAAGATTCAGGAGACCATCGTGAGGCTTCTGCACTTCGTGATGAGGTTAATTACTTTGTTCTGCCAAATATTGTTTTCATCTTTCTAACTTTCTATGAAAGATAATTCGATTGAGGAACACACACCATTCCAAATTCACATGTACAAATCTCTGCTCTACCTACAGGTTGATATGCTGCAGGAAGAGAATGAAAGTATTCTAGACAAGGTACCATGATCTACTTTGTTCTGCCAAATATTGTTTTCCTCTAAATTCACATCATTTATAAGTGTCAAATGTTTCTAAAATGCAGCTCAGACTCGAGGAAGAGAGATGCAAGGAATCAGAGACCAGAGTTAGGGAGCTTGAGAAGCAGGTACTGGCTTTGTTTATTTTTTAGTTCCCACATATTGACTGTGGTCTTCTGAATTATGATCTGCTTGTTCTTGGTTGACGCAACAGGAGTCCCTAATTTGTACTTGCTTACTGCACTGTTTGTGATTAATATTATTTTCCGGGTAGAATATGTTTTTGACCCCTCTAAAATTTTCAAAGTTCTGTTTTAGTCCTTTTATAATTTTTTGTCTATTTTTCGTTCCTCTAATTTTTAAATGCACCACTTTTAGTACTCAAAGTAGTTTCTAGATAACACTTTATAGAGGGACGAAAATTGGTTTAGATAGCGCTTGAGAATCAAAAGTAGTGCACTTCAAAATTAGAGGAACAGAAAACAGACCAAAATTTTTAGAGGGACCAAAAACATATTTTATCCATATTTTCCTCTTGCTTTTTGATTTGAGATTCTGTCTATTGTTGAGCATAATTAGCATCATTTTTATATGTGGGTTGTATTTATGCTCCCAGTTGGCTATTATAATTTACCATGCTATGCTAGGAGAATATGGCCTTTTGCCCAATGGTCACTGCCTTTACCATTAGGCTAGGAGTTTGGATCCCATCCCATTATACCTCATGTAACCAAAAAGTAAAAGAATAATCATACTTGAAAGAGTTTCTCTCTATTTAATAGAACTTTCCATTTTTTTACTTTTGAAATTTTATTACTTGACTTAGATATTTATGTTTATATATGTGAATGTGCCAACGAAATTTCTGTCAAGTCTGTATTTCAGTTTTTAATCTTTTATTTCTGACTTTGTAGGTTGCTTCCCTTGGAGAAGGTGTATCTTTGGAAGCAAAACTCTTGAGCAGGTAAGTGAATTAAAGTTTAAACTATTGCAAATGGGTTTTCCTTTACGTAGTTGTGTGTATAACAACCCCATATTACTAAATTGCAGAAAGGAAGCAGCATTGCGTCAGAGAGAGGTAATGTGGAGATAACTTGCACTGTAGAAATGGAGATATTTTTTACCAAAATAGTAGGTGTTCCATTTCTTGCTGAGCTTTATATTACACAGGCTGCGCTTAAAAATGCCAAAGACTCTAAGGATGGAGTTGATAAGGAAATCACATCTCTACAGGCTGAAATTGAGGTTAATATGCCACTTTTTTAACATTCTCTACACAGGTTGCTATGTGTGTTTAATTATTTCCTCTGCAATAGAATGCAAAAGTTGAGACCGAGGCTGCAGTGAGACAGCTTAATGGAGCTGAATCTGAAGTAAAAGCTCTTCGATCAATGACTCAAAGAATGATATTAACTCAGAAAGAAATGGTATATAGTTCCACAATTGCAGGAGTAAATTGGTATTTGTTAGTTATTTAGAAAACTTGTTATATAGAGTTTTTTCTTGTCAGGAAGAAGTTGTTCTAAAGAGGTGTTGGCTTGCTCGTTATTGGGGTTTAGCTGCAAAATATGGTAAGCCACTGTCTGTTTTAACTTCTTTTTTCTTTTTTTCTGGGAGTAGCTGTTGATTTTAATTTGACATAAAGGAAATGCAGAATTGAAACAAACAGCAAGGAAGCAATGTGAATATCTATTTGGGAACCACTGATGGTTATGTTTTATTGAATATATACATATAAATACACTGAAATAGCAGAATAAAAAGATCATGCTCCTTAATTTTAGGAGCTGCTACTGATAATGGGAAAACAAAATCAGAAACTAACTTAAAAACAAAAACTGATTGATCCACTAACAGTACAATAACAAATTCCTATCAATTAACTAATTGACTTATGCAAACTAAAAATTAAAACTCTGACAGCATCTATGGCATGTTCCCATCACTCCTCCTTGCCTTGGTGGCTGCAAATTCAATCTGCTGATTTAAAGTGCTTTGGAGAAGACATCAACAGTCTGATCTTCTGTTCAAGATGAGAATCTTCCTGATGAAATACTGTTGCATCCTTCTCATGATTGGGCCTTGGCATTTTCAGCTTTCAAGTTCTTAGTCAGGGACTTGAAACACTTCTCCCCAAGCTCAATTTTTGCAGCTTTATCCTTTATTTCATCTTCCTTTTTAGCCAAAATCTCATTTTTTTTCTTCTTAAAGAATCTTCACTTAATTGTATCAGCTTGTTTGTGAGCTCCTGCACTGTAGCTTCAGATTTTTCTTTAGTAGCACCACTTCTGGACTTGGGGGCTGCTATTTCAGAATTAGCTAATACTGTGACATTCTCTTCTATTGTAAATGCTATTTGCTCCTCCTCCAATGGATTTAAAGCAAAGCTTTTTCCTCTCATTTTTACTTTGAAAATATCTTTATCATCTGCATCTTTAATCAATCAGCTTTTGTTTTCGAACAACACTTTAAAACCTTAACTAGTCGTCCAACACTCAACAAATTTGGATCAATTTTAGGAACATACAACACATCAGAAATGAGCTAATACCTCTGTTGGTTGAGATTGCTACTGTTCCTTTTCCATTCACAGTGATGTACTTGCCAAATTTCCAACTAGAACCTTCAATGTGGTTAGTACAACTACAGTCAATAAGTCAATTTTGAGTTGATTCAATGCTAGAGAAACATGTAGCAGCCAACATGTACTCCTCTTGTACCTCCTCCTCTTGATCAGCAGCCTTTGCAGTTCTCCATGTGGTTGATTCATGAATTTGCAAATAACAGCTTCATGCCCCATTTGATTACACTCACTGCACTTAGCATTAGGTCTTCTCCAGCATCTAAATGGAGGATGACCTTTCTTTCCATAGTGTTGACAAGGTGGATAAGATTTCTTCCAATTTCCTTTTACATTGGTTGATGTTGAAATTTTGCTCCTATTCCATCAAAATTCTTGTTTTTCTTGCATTTGGACACATTCTGCTGCTAGGCTAGTAAAGCTCCTTCAACAGTATTATCTTGCCTCATAAGCCTTCGTTGCTCTTGGGCCTGCAAAGTATGCAATATTTCTGACAAAGTTATCTTAGACAGATCCTTTGTGTTCTCCAAGGTGGTTATTAATGTTTCATATCTCTCTGGTACCGTAACCAAAAATTTTTCAACTATTCTAGAATCTGTAAATTTAGTGACCAACAATCTAACCTTGTTAGCAATGTCAAGCAATCTGTCTGAGTAACCTTTAATTGTCTCAGACTGTTTCGTTTTTTGCAGCTCAAATTCCTTCATCAGGTTCAGCACTTGCATGCGCCGAATTCTCTTGTCCCCCTCATACTCTTCCTTCAAATAGTCCCAAATTGCTTTGGGTATCTTAAGGGTCATGATTTTGGTGAAGATCATTTGTGAAAAACCAACAAACAAACATGCCCTTGCCTTCGCCTTCTTGGGTTTTCTTTCATTATTCTTTATTTGAGCCATGGTGGGATTTTTAGGCTGCAGATGCACTTCATAATCCTCTTCCACAGCATCCAACAAATCCAAAGCCTTCAGGTAGGACTGCATTTTCACTTCCCAAAGGTCATAACTCTCCCCATCAAAGACAGGAGGAGCAACTTGCAAGAAACTTGATTCAGCATCCATTTCACAGGTCCCTCAAGAAGAGTGCTCTAGATACCAATTGTTGGTTTTAATTTGAGATCAAGAAAACCCAGAAGAGAAAAAAACAGCCGGGAAGCAACCTGAATATCTGTTTGGGAACTGCTGAAAGTTATTTTCTATTCAATATATCAGCATATATAAATACACTGGAATAACAGAATAAAAAGATCATGCTCCTTGATTTTAGGAGCCGCTACTGATAATGGAAAAACAAAATCAGAAACTAACTTAAAAACAAAAACTGATCAATCCACTAACAGCACAATTACAAATTCTTATCAATTAACTAATTGACTTATTCAAACTAAAAATTAAAACTCTGACAGCATCTAAGGCACATTCCCAAAAGTAGCATTATTACTTCTCTAAATGACATGACTAATGAGCCATTTTAAATTTTTAATACCAATTGGCTCCATATGTCAACCACTATTACAGAACCTGAATAAGCTTTCAGAGCTGTTTATTATAATCTTTTCACCATTTATTCATGTTAGTATTATTGTTAAACTAACAAGTGATGATTACATGTTGGGCTTGCTCGCATGTTGGGACATATAGCTCCAAAATAAACTAAGCTACATTTTTTTTTGATCGGCAAAGATAATATAATATATATATGAAAAGAAGTACAAGAAGTACTAAAAGAGAAAAAGATGCCAGCAGTAGGCTAACAAAGCTTTGGCAGCCTAATACATGATAAACCTGAATTAAGATGCCAAAGAACATGATAAACTAAGCTACATAGTTGTATCTTCCTTTTTGTTTTTCTTCGGGTGATGAGGCAAAACTCAAAAGAATCTCTTAGCAGCACGGGAATACATTACCAGGCTTTTAAGTATCACTTTTATAATTTTTGTATGATTGAATGCTTATAAAATTATACTTTGTCTGTATATCTAGTTTGAATTCAGCCAATTTGGATAAGTGAACAATTTCATGATTCACTTACTGCTGTTTTCTATCTAATGTAACTTTTTCCATGGTTTATAGGCATCTGTGCAGATGTTGCAGTTTCAAAGTATGAACTTTGGTCATCCTTAGCCCCTCTTCCATTTGAGGTCGTTGTTTCTGCTGGACAAAAGGCTAAGGAGGAATGCTGGGAAAAAGGCATGAAATAAAGATTTGGACTCTACAGTTCATATTAGTTTGGCTGCATAGTAGGGCAAATCTATGCTCTAATGTTATATTTTTTCTTATAGTGATGATTTTCATTATTCTATTGCATGGACATGTGAATTTTCTAGAGATAATTGTTATGATTTTTAAGCAGGTGATGATGCAACAGAGAAGAGGAGCAAACTTGTTCCTGACTTAAATGATCTTACTGGAGAAGGAAATATTGAAAGTATGCTTTCAGTTGAAATGGGACTAAAGGAGCTTGCTTCTTTAAAGGTTTTCTTCCAATATTTAAAGGTTTGCTTCACGTTCCTCAGTTACAGGCAATTCAGTTATCTAAGTTTTTTTTTTTTTTGTCATGTTCCTCTGCAAGGTTGAGGATGCTATTGTGCAAGCATTAGCCGAACAACGGCGTCCAAATTCTGCTCGACAATTAGTCTCAGGTATGTGTTCCTACTGTTGTCACTATTCTTGTTATCTTGTTTGTGTGGATTGTCAACCCAAATCATGTACTTTTATGACTCTTGCAAGCATACTAAAAACCACACACACACACATGAGAAGGGATTGGTTTACATCAGTGTAAGTCAAACTCAATCTTATGCCTTTTAATAACTTAACTAGATAATTTTATTTCAAAATCCACTATCAGATTGCTAAGTTCTATCATATAAAGCATATATTGTTCATATCATCTGTAATTATTGAAGTGGATATTATTCCTTTATTTCTCGATTATCATTGATTAAGCTTTAGTATATATAAGAGCATTAGCGTTTATATTTAAAAATACTTAAAAATTAGAAAATAATCAGTTTTCTCATATTTTGACTCGTATGTCGCTTTGGTGGGAATCTATGTTGTGGATAAATATTGTAAGTGTATCTTCAGTAACCCCCTGAAAGAACACTTCACTCAACACTCGTTCTACTGCGATATTGGATTCAGAATGAAGAGATGGCAGATTTGGTGGGTAGCTTTGACCTGGACCATTTGGTGTCATAGGAACAAGATCATTTTCCAAAATGAGAGTTTCAATAGGCATAAATTGATGGAGGATGCGCTATTTATATGCTGGTCTTGGCTAAAAAATTTGGAGGATGGTTTTAATTTTCCTTTCCATTTCTGGTCTGCCAACTTAGGGGAGGCTTTTGTTTTCCCGGAAGAGGGGGGGGGGGGGAAGGCTTAAGATGTATTTATTCTGTTTGTTGACCTAGTCTTAAGTCAGAACTCAGTTGGCTTTTTCATGTTTTAAGCCACCTAGGTTTCTACTTTTGTTCTTACTAGGATGTATGCTATACAGTATTTCTTGTACTGTTTTATATATATATATATATATATATATATATATATATATATTATCTTTGCTGATAAAAAAAATAAAAAAATACCCCTACACAGCCAGTCTAGCATCAAGCATAGAATATAAATGCAGTCAAGCATCAAACTTCTCTCCTTCAGCATCAAGCGTAGAATAAGAATTCTTGGCGAGGTGGTCCTTGTAGCCTTGGCCAGTCAACCACAATTTGCTGTTAAAGGTATTATAGTTGCTTCCATCTAATTTGTCAGTAGAGAGAGGTGCATTGTCATAGTTGGTGAAAATAAGGGGTCTCCTCCTTTAGGGTATCGTGGCATCAGCCATTATTCGGATCATGAGGTGCAAAATAACACCCACAGGATATGTCATTGGATTTAAGCAAGTGTACTCATCAGCTTAAAGCATTTGTCATTAGATTTAAGCAATGTACTCATCAGCTTAAAGCATTATGTCATTAGATTTAAGCAATGTACGTACTCATCAGCTTAAAGCATAATGGGAAAAGGTGGGGCCAAATTTGAAGATAGGGTAGCAAATTGGTGATTCAAGCAACACCAATGGCAATTGGAGTTGGAAGTGGCACATCGACTATGTATAAATTTTTTTTTTTTTTGATCAGCAAAGATAATATATTATATATATATATAACAAAGATGAGTACAAGTAGTACTGAGAAAGAAAAAACAACCCCAGGGAGCCTACCAGAACTTTGGCAGCCTAATACATGGTAACAGCCCGAATTAAGGTGCCTAAGGTCAACCTAAAAGTAAGCTCACCTGAAGGCTAGAAGACAAAAGGTACCACAAAAAGATACCTCCCCTACTTACAGAACCCATCTGTAATATGGCTAGACCAATGATAGAAAGTAATATTAAAACCTTTCTCTAAATTAGCTAACCAAGACCAACAAAAGAAAAGAACATTCTCCAACAGCTTAGAGCCATTAAAATTTTCATTATGGAAAATAATCCTGTTACGATGAAACCAAATGCTCCATGTCAATGCTATCCACCAGGCATACCACCTCTGAATTTTAAGGCCAGTAACATGACAGTAGGAATGTTGAAGGAAGTGCTCAATAGGAGTAATCGGTGATGCCCCTACCACATTGATCCAGCCCAAAGATTCCCACCACAGCGGCATAATCTTGTGACAACTAAAAAACACATGTGATGCCTCCTCAACACAGCTGCCACAGAAAGGGCAATTATGGTCCCCCAAATTTATGTTTCTGTGGGCCAAGTTCCTCTTAGTGGGCAAACGATCTCTCAATAACCTCCAAGCAAAACAAGTGACTTTGTTTGGAATACGCAGTTTCCAAAGGTCTGTGTACACCTCCTTCTGACTCTGAATCTCCACCCCCTTTTTAAAACCTTGTAAGCACTTCCCACCGTGTAGCTACCATTTGGGGCCCCCTCCCACCACCAACTATCCTGCTGGTCAGGATGTATGGTCAGACCCTGAATTTCCTCTAGGAATTTAATTGCAATTTCAACTTCTCCCTCCCTAAAGCACCTTCTCCAATTAAGTTTCCATTCCCACCCATCATGTGACAGAGATCCCATTTGCTGAATGAATTGTTGTTGCTGTTGAGAGATGTGATATAATCTAGGGAATTTCGTCCTCAGAGGTATGCCATCATCCTTCCAACCATCTTCCCAAAATAATACCTTTGATCCGCAACCAACCCTCCATTTAGTTTCCTTATTAAACCTCCCGTCCTCAACACTAGGTTGGCAAATGCTACACAGGTCCCGCCACCAAATAGAGTCACTAGAAGGTCTTCTCGAAGCATCAAGATTCTGCGAACTGTCGTACTTTGACTCCAAGACTTGTGACCACAATTCCCCTTGACAATGAAACAGGTTCCACCGCCGTTTCCCAAGTAGTGCGGTGTTGAAGCTCCGCAAGTCTCGAATTCCCAAACCTCCATTCGCTTTTTCTCAACACACCACATCTTAACTAACCCACGCAATCTTGCCATGATCGTCATTACCGCCCCACAGGAATCGACGTCGTATCCTCAACTGTCAACCCATCACATTCTTAGGAGCCCTGAAAAAAGAAAATAGAAATGTAGGTAATGAGTTCAGGACTGACTGGATAAGAGTCAGCCTGCCCCCAAAGGACAAGAATTTGTGCTTCCATTTTGGTAATTTACGCTCACACTTTCTCACTAATGGTGCCCAAGTCTCACTCCTTCTCGGATTTGCCCCAATAGGAACTCCCAGATATGAAAAAGGTACCATCAACTTTCTACAATTCAGATATGTAGCAGCTTTATTTATCCACTGATCACTAGTCCCAAATGCACCAAAGCTACTCTTAGCAAAGTTTATCTTCAGCCCCGACACCATTTCAAAGCTCCTCAATACAACCTTAATCGTTCTAACATTTTCCTCCAAAGCTACCCCAAAAAAGATTGTGTCATCTGCATATTATAAGGTATGGATGTCCACCTTCTTCTGACCCACCTTATACCCTTCAAATCTACTCTTTTCTTGTGCTTCCCTCATCAACCCCGCAATTCCCTCTGTTACAATGTTAAACAGGAACGGGGCCAATGGATCACCTTGCCTGAGGCCTCTATGAGGCTGAAATTCTGCAGTGGGGCTCCCGTTGACCAAGATAGAAATGGATGCTGATTTTAGACACCCTTCGATCCAGCAAATCCACTTATGGCAGAACCCCATCCTCTTCATAAATCCCAACTCACAGAATCGTATGCTTTCTCAAAGTCAACCTTGAACACAAAACAGCTATTATCACATCTTCTTGCTTCATCAACCACTTCATTTGCCACAAGCGCACTCTGCAACAAATGTCTCCCTTCAATGAAGGCCGATTGCAACTATCTATGACAGATGGCGGCACATTCTTCAGCCTAAAAGATAACACCTTAGCAACAATCTTATACACACACCCAATCAGAGAGATGGGTCTATAATCATTGAGGCCCTGCGGATCATGTACTTTAGGGATCAGAGCTAGAAACGAAGCATTGCCACCCCTAGGGAAAATCCCATTAACATAAAACTCATCCAAAAATCTCAGAAAATCAGGTTTAATAATCTCCCAAAATTCTTTGATGAATCTGAAGTTGAAGCCATCCGGACCAAGGCTCTTCTCACTCCCACCCTCCCAAACAGCATCTCTGACTTCCTTTGCCTCAAAACGTGCCACCAAAAAGTTATTTTGATGCTGATCTATAGTTCTGAATTTGACCCTGTCTAAATTTGGCCTCTCACTCACAGGTTCTTAAAATCATTTTTTGAACAAGACTCTGATTGCCTCTTTAACCCTGCTAGGTTCATCCAGCCAACATCCTTCAGCCAAGACACCATTGATCATATTAGTCCTCCTTTTTCAGTGAACAATTCTGTGGAAAAATTTGGAGTTGCAGTCGCCTTCCTTAATCCATCTCGTTCTAGCCTTTAGCCTAAGAATTGAGGCATAAGACTGTGAAGCAACCCACAGCTCCTCCTGTAGTTGTTTCCTCCTTTTCATCTCTTCGGCATTCAGCTGCCTATCTTTATTAACCTTCTCCAAACAATTCATCTTGGTCTCAATTCGTTTGATGTTTTGCTGGATGACACCAAAGTGCTGCTTGTTCCATACTTTGTGGGTCTGTTTCAGAACTTTGATTTTTTCTTTCAAAGCAAATCCACCCCAGCCCAACACTGTATATGAATTCCAGCTGTCTTGGACTACCTTTCTGAAAGTTTTATCACCAAACCAGCAATCCAAAACTCGAAACGGCTTCGGGCCCCAATCCACTGTAGAAGCTTTAAGCAAAAGAGGGCAATGATCAGAAAAGTTTTGGTCCAAAATCGTTTGAGAGGTACCTTGCCATTTAGCAGTCCACTCAGCTGAAACGAGAGCCCTATCTGATCTGCTTTTTGCAGATCCATTGGGTCTGAACCAGGTAAACTTACGCCCGAAGCATGGTACATCCTCAACCCCCAAATCAGCAATCCAATCATTGAAATCTTTGATGATTCCGTTGCCTTGACGATGCTGACATCGACACACTTGTTCCGACTGCCTCCTCACATTATTAAAATCCCCTATAATGCACCAAGGACCCCTACTGCCCGCAGACCGAAGTTGCTTAATCTCTCCCCACAAACATTTTTTCAATGTTGTCTCACAGGGTGAGTATACATTTTCAACAGTAATCTTTTCATTGTCTTAAACCCAAATACCTTCCAAATAAATAAACCCATTCCCTACCACCTTCTTCTCAATTATGAATTTATCCTTATTCCAAATACACAAAAGACCACCTTCTTGAGTATTGTCCATCAGACAAAGACCCAAGGTCCCCAGTTCTTCCATGGTGGTCGCGCTTGTCTCCGCCTACCATCGCGCATCTGTTCTCATCATCCGCCACAGCTGCCGCCGGTGCCACCTCGCAAACAACATCATCCTCCATAGCTTCACTCAGCCCCATAAAGCTACTGTCGGACTCGATCACGTCGGAGGAGTCATCGGAACCACCTCTACCTAGCCGCGAACTCATCGCCATTAATGGAGACCACCATGTCATGATTAATCGTGGGGTGCCACGGGGTTTTGAGGAGAACTCTGACCCTATCCAAACGCTGACATTCCACTGTGTCAACATCCATGTCCACCACCTTACCTACTCCGGCCACGATCTTGTTCACGTTTTCCTTGTCCCAGGCATGCAAAGGTACCCCCCAGCATAGCACCCATACAAGTCGAAAACCAAGCCGCAGCGACGAGGTCCACTTCTCGAGGGAGTAGAACATAGATAAACCGCACACTTCTCCGTTCCCACACAGTTCCTCCGCCTTGTCATCTTTGAGACCCAGCAAGAGAACCAGGTCGTCACATAGGTACTTGGGTATGACATCCTCGCCTTCGTCTTAAAGGAAATTGTCCTCCAGTTTGTCGAACACCGCCAAATACCTCAATCTACCCACCCAAGCATCTCTACACCACACTTCCTCCAATGGGATATTTAGCTGAGCGGACGAAACCGAGGGCTTCGTCATCATCGCCTTCGGCTGCTTCATCAGCCACCTCCTAGCTTGCCCTTGGTTAGTCGCCGCTACCACGTGCGCATACGATGCCTTCTGGTACTGAGCATGATAATCGTGATGGGGATCAACCTTCAGGGGTTCCTTGGACGCCATTGTTTTATCCAAGGTAAACCTCTCCGTCCTGTTAGTCAATACCTCCGTTCTGTGTCTGCCATGTTTGGGTAGGTTGACGTGAAGTTTGAGGCCACCAATGACCAAGTTATCGAGCTGCCATTCTAGTCGTCTAGAATCAGTAACGCCTTTGAACCTGACAAAACCGAACTGCCTTCCACTTTGATTCCGGTATTTAGCGATAAAGACCTCCCTAACATCTCCCCATTTCTTGAATACTACCCACAAGTCTTTTTCTCCAAGCTCGTCCGGAAAATGAGTAAAGTAGAAAGAGACTATGTCAGAAGCCTCCCTCCAGCTCATCCTCCGTCCTGCTACTGGCCATGTCGCCGCTAGCTTCCGGTGTTGCTGATGGTACCCGTCATAACTGTAACGTTCCGTCTGGTGTTTCTGTTTGCCACTCTGACCCACCCACACTCTCTCTCACTAGCACTCTCTCTCATCTCATGAATAGAAATTATATAACTATGTATCAAATGGCATTAGAATGCACATGCAGATGTGTGGAAGGATGGACAGCAGATATTCAGGGGCTTGTTGATCAGAGCACAGTGCACTCTAAACAGGATGGTGGCAATGGTGGGGTAGTAGGCCACTGACAATCTGGCGAACCTCCACTGACATAAGTGAATAGGCTGTGGGAAAATTCCAGTGGAGGCAAGGCAACTAACTGGGAAGAAGACATGGCTGACTGTAGATAATTTTCATTGGAAGACAGTGAATCCATTAAACGTGCATGGATTTGGGTTGCCTCTCTATTTGACTGTTTTTATACACATTATCTGTCGGATTGAAATCCATCTTTCTTATGTACTAATAACATTCTGTACACTTTTGGCCATTTCCAGATATTAAATCACCTGGGGACCCTAAGTATACGGAAGCATTTGGTAAGTTTTCTCCTACCTATTATTAGCTGAAAGAGCTATGCATTGTCCCTTTTATGCAAAATGCAAATGATAAGTTAAAGCTATGCTAAATATCTTTGTTTTTATGTAGAATTGAGTCCAGAGGAATCTGAGGATGTTCTTTTCAAGGAGGTATTCTGTTCTCTTGTTCATTCATGCTCTTTATCATTATCAGCTTCTTGGAATGTCTGTATATTGTTGCAGTATATTTCATTTTTTCTCTACGAGAAGGCATGCTTTTCTAGATTCTGGATTACACGATTCTTTCATTTTAATTTTTTGTAAGATGTACTTTTTAATGATTTACCTCAACCTCTTCATAAATATTGTATCTTGTTTGGATTTGTAACTAGTGAAGGTGACATTTACTCTCATGGTTCTCAATGTCTGACTAGAAATGTGTGCTGTGTTACTGAAACATGCCTTTCATGTGAATTTCCTCTTCGTGAACAGGCTTGGCTGACATATTTTTGGAGAAGAGCCATGGCTCATGGTATAGAGGAGGACATTGCCAAAGAACGTCTTCGGTTTTGGATTGGTCGGAGTGGGCATTCACCTACCTCACATGATGCCGTTGATGGTATGGTAGCGTCCAACATTTTTCTTTTAATTAATAACTTACTAGTACTCATGAATGTATCAATCCAGTATTGTGCCAATTGGTTTGAAAGAAAATGTTCAATTAAGGTGTCAACACTAACATATTTCTTGAGTTGATGCTTTGCTACTGATCACCTTTAATCATGGAAGACATAGTTGAATAACACCTTAAAGGACGAGAGTCTTCTTTGTTATTGGAGACTTACAGGAGCCGTGTTTATGTTATGTCGGACTTGTATTAGCCACTTGTTTCAGACACGACATTACACTTCAAAAGCATCCATGCGCTTGGAATTTTTATGTAGTACAGTTCCCGCGTTCTGCCTAGCAGTGCATTAGGTTTCCTGTTCATGTCATATACAATGTGCCAAAAACATAGATAACTGTTCCTTCTCTCTGCTGCTTTTTTCCATGCCAATTTACCTAGGGATGCTAAATTAGTTTGCATATCTGACTTTTCTCCTATTTTGCTAGTCGTCTCATAAAACACATAATAGATATATGTTTTAATTTTGCCTCAATTGACAATGACTTTAAGTAGCTATAGGGATGAATTCTTGCTTGGTATTCTTGAGAAAATTTGCATTCAGTTACTTATGTGGATTTTTTAAATTCCAGTTGAGCAAGGACTTTCTGAGCTGAGGAAATTGGGGATTGAACATCGACTTTGGGAAGCATCCAGAAAGGAAGTTGATCAGGACTTTACTATTGCTCGAAAGCTTACTTGACCTGAAATTTGTGCTTAATTTCCTTGCAAGGTTTGCTGATTTATACATATGAATTGTGAATTTCATCTTCCTTATGGAGACTGTCACCTTCCCACTTTGTGTTCAAACGAGGTTACTCTTACTGTTAGCTCTAGGTATAGTAACTGTTATGATGACCGTAATGAAATTTAGTAACTGATGAAGCTCGCGCTCTCTTCTTTCTCCGCTTTTGATAGCATAATTAATAGTGATAACCTGTCAGAATTTTTTTTTTTTGAAACGATAACCTGTCAGCATATTAGTTAATCATAGAATATGTCACCATTAATCACACTCGAAGTTCTGCGCTATGAATAATTTTATGTTCTTTTACAATATTTTTCTACAATTCTTCCTAATTATTTGTATGATAAATGTTGAATATATGTTTCCAAGACATTAAATGCATTTATTCATCCATATAGTACGTTATTTATAAAGTATTAAGATTTTTAAGATGCACCACAAAAAAAAAATTGAGAATATAATACTAATGTGAATAATTTTAGTTCTTCTGCATCTTACTAAAAAATTTTACTTTGTATGGTAAGTGTTGAATACTTTTATTTAATATTGAGAGAATATAATATGAATAATTTAAATCCTTCTACGTCCTTCTACTAATCTTTTTACTTTGTATGGTAAGTATTTTATTTTTTGGTGAAGTTTGTATAGTAAATATTGAATATTTTTTATGCTTTCAAGATATTAAATTTATTTACTTTTTATTTTTAATATTTTTATAAAATATTGGAAAAATTTGTCGGAAGATATAGGCCTGCTGGTTTATTACAAAAAAATTATTTTAAAAAAGTGATTGTGATATAAAAAACAGTCTAATTATTACATTTATTTTAGAGATTTAAAAAAAGCATAAACTTGGAGACCAACGATGTCCTTTGTGATGAATGCAAACAAATAAATCACATAACGGGATCGAGAAATTTAAAGCTAGAATCGGGTCAGATTAGATGTGAAGCTTGCAACAAACGGATTTTATTCGACAATGGGAAAAAAAAGAAAATAAATATAGTAACGATTTCTAAGCGGCAGCCGTTACTATTTGCCAATGGAACCTCCATTTTCATCGTAACACCGTCAGCATCAATTTAACGGAAGGGACCAAATTGATGTGTTTTTAAGAATTAAAGAATCAAATTAAAGTTTTTAAAAATTTGGAAATTAAATTAATTAATTTAAAATAATTTGGAGGCGAAATTAATAATTAAGTCTTGTAGTTTCCAGAATTGGGATAATGATTTAAACTTTCCAAATTATCCCAAGATCTATTATTTGCTTTTTTTACTCGGATTTTACTTGTAACGGCTGACGCTTAAAGAACAAAATACATTTATTTTGGCTAAAATAAATGGTCATATTCCTTCTAATTTTATTTTGACTAGAAAAGGAATAATCCCATGTTTAAATTTGGATCCGATCAAAATCTTTTGTCTAACAATGAGTTCCCGAGAAAATGAAAAGAAAAAAAAGAGGAAAATGGTCATGGGTACTCCCATGAAAGGGAAAAGTCGGGAGAGAAAATCTCAGATTATCCTGAGAATGATCTAATTAACGAAACCTCGTGGAAATTCTGAAATTTATACTCAATTTGTTAGCTCCATTATAACAGAATTGTACTATCTCTGTAACAGTCTACACTTCTATTCTAGCAGCTAACTGTAACAAAAGAATATAAAACAAGCATAAATGCAGTAGCAGAACAAATTCAGCATCAAAACAAATTCTACACTAATATGTCTCACCCAATCTCCAAGCCCATTAGCATCTCACCTTTCACCCTTTCTTCCCTTGCCTCCCCTGTTTGCTGTAAGTATCAGAGCCAATATACCACACCTTCCCCACCGGTAAAGAATGATTTTTGAAATTATTGACTGCACAGTAAAAAAGTAAGAGGAAAAAATAAATTATTTATGAATTATTTTTCAACTATAAAGTTTCTTTTGTCAATCTATGAAAAAATCATTACATTAGAGACCAAAACATACAATGTCCTCTGTACACATCCCACCCGATGATCCTAAAATGTAAAGCTGAAATGTATCCAAAGAGTTTTGGAGCTACAAAACCTTGACAAAAATAAACCAATGGACACTATCCCTAGCCCGGAGCATCACAGCCCACCGCAGAAGTGTAGCAATGAAAATATACAAACAACATATTACAAAGCCTTGACTGTATCCTACCAGTACAGGAGTGCTCTTAACTCAGACCAACGTAGCCATTTTAAATTACAAATCTTAGGACTATTTGCACATGCACCAAGGGGCAGGCATTTCAACCTACCTCTCTCCCTTATGCCTTCAACACTTGTGACATTTCCTCTGTAAAAGAAAAACAGCCTTTCAATTTATGAAGTATTTCCTCCGTCCCTAATTATTAGACTACTTTTCCTTTTCCATCTTTAAGCAAAAGAAGAAAAAGAAATTAAAAATGCACATATAGGAGTTAGTGGCAACAAAGACTCTATCAAAAAAAGCATTTACATCGCAATCTTTATACCTGGGAGCGAAGAACTTCCTTGTATGTCCCAATTTCTCTTTAGGCTATAGTGAATTTGGTCATAACAGGGCCTGGAGTACAGACAGAAACTCAATCAGTAAAGCCAGAAATCATTTCACTATTGTTTAGAATCAAACACAAACACAACATGCAACTTAGAATAAAATCATTAAGTCAAATAGTTCCTCCAAGTACAACCACCTTGAAATACAGAGAAACAATGAAGCAAATTATCTCAAGAACATTTCAATTGTTAAAGTTGTGCAGCACATGTCTTGTTTTTCATATCAATGACAATTTATCTGCGTAATAAACAATGAAGACATTGTAAAAGATAAAAAACCCAAATCAATATTAATTACCAGAAGGAACAAAGAGCCTTTTTATATATGGTCAGAAGAATGATGCCCCCCAGAACAAATTGACATACCTCCAAAAGCCACACAGATAGGGTCATTGTGCCCTCCACCAAACGTTTCCAGGGAACTAGCAAAATCAATATCTCCATCATATGCCTCCCCAAGTCCTTCACTGTAAAGTACAAAAATGAAAGCCATTAGAGTCAGTCACAAGAACAATATCTAAAATCTAGGAAAAAATCTGTTTTTAGTTTCTATACTTTTGGCCAAACGTGATCAAGATCCCTATATTGATAATGAGTTGGTCCTCAAACTTTAAAAAAAATATAGATTTAGTCCCTCTATAAGGAATAAGTCCAAATGTTTTTTAAAATTTGAGGACCAAATTCATCAATTATTCAATATGAAAGTATAGGACTTTGACCATGTTTGGCTGAAAGTATAGGGACTAAAAACACATTTTCCCCTAAAATCTATCATCTTCAGAATCAATATTCAATGCAATATCAACTTATCATAACCAGTAAATCTTCTAAAATGAAATTATGAGAACGTAAAATAAACCCACTAGCTCTCCTTCACACAATGGATGAATGGTTGTTGTTTTAGCATAATAAAATGATCCAACAAAATCTAAATAGAAACTTCAAGAGACATCTTCCATCAGAGATATAGTAAAGTGTGTGTGTGTATATATATATATATATATATAGTTAGTTAGTTAGTTAGTTAGAAATGAGAGGGTACTTTTGGTTAAATAATTTAGTAGATCAGGAGACACATGAACTAATGAACAGATTTCAAGCTAATCCACAATTAATAAACTTATACAAAACATTAATATAATAACACATGACAGAGAATAAGGCAAAGGAGAAAACAAAATGTAAAAATCAGTGTGGACCCCAACAAAGTACACAATCCAGTAAAAAAGAACATGTTGGAATATCTCATAATATCAATATTATATCTTAAAATGTTTTAGAGTATCTTAGAAATTATGTCTTATGATTAGTTTCCTTAATCTTTTTAATTTCCAAGCTTTCTAATATTTTATGTTTTGTTTCCTTATCTAGTTAGGATTGGTGGAATAGGGGTGAATGCATCAGGTATTATCAATTTATAATCACATTACATCTTACAGTAACATATCACAGTACACAAGTAAAAATTATTCAAGGTCTTTTTTCTCTCTATTCTCACTCTCTATACCCAAATCCCCACAACTTTGTCATGGTATATCAGGACAGTACCATTCTTTACGACATGTCCTGCCATAGTTTCACTACCGGGTTCCTTAAAATGCAAAATCTTCTTACTTATCATGCTTTCTTTCCTTCAAAACTAATTGTCTCGGGTGTTTGGTATTCTCGTATCTGAGGAGACTCCTCTGATTTGTTCAGAACTAGCTGATCAGCGTCATAGTCCCTTGGCTATCTCCAACACCTCCAATGCTTCACAGCTACTGTTCGTAGCCCAACCTGACATCATCTGCCACCATGCTCAAGGAGAGAGGAAGAGACCTGCTTGCGGAACATAGGAGAGTCATCGAGCTTTGCGAATTGCATTTTGATAGGAGGCAACGAATTCTATTTGTGTTCTTTAAGAATATGCGTGATTTAGCATTTTATCACTGCAATAAGTAGCCACGAAGAACCTGAGATCTCACATTTTACTCTTGTCCATTGAAGGAATCCAACCGCATCAGCTCTACTATAATAATATGAAAAATGATCTATGAATTTTGCACCATATTGGTTCTTAAAAAAATACATCAACATTAAAATTACGGGTGTGAGTGGATTGGATAGGACCAAGTCCACAAACCTCACCAATTCAAATCAACCCAATTAATTGTTGTATATTGGATTAAATCATTGAATTGAATTAGTTTTAGTTTAATGAACCTAATTAAAATTGGATTGGATTTGATGAGAGTTTTGAATCTAATCAATATCCAATTCAACCAAATTCAACATGTATACAATTAAATTATTAATGAAAATACTAAACTAAGCACATGTAATATTTTTTATTTTATTTTACGGTAATACATTATTTTTGAGTTTATCTTTTTTGTTTATTTTAAGGTAATACAGTTTTTTATGAATGATATTGTGAATATATACTTATGGTTTATTTTTTATGTTTATCATATAAATAATACATTATTTTATGAGTATTGATTTTTCAAAAAGATATTCTTACTATTATGTAAAAAAAATATCTTTACTATTTTTGAGTATGAGAATTTTTTTTAATTTTTTTCCAAGACTTAAAAGAGATGATAATTTTTTAATGATTCAACTTGATAATCAATCCAATCAAATTAAAGTATTGAATTGGATTGGATTGACAAAATAAAAAAAAAAAAGACAAACTCAATCCAATTCAACTCAATTAAATTTAATTAGATTGGATTGAAAAATATACAAAACCCAACTCAAAATGAGTCACTAACACCCGTAATTACAATGAATTGAAGTGTGTTTGACAAGACATTGTAAATAGTTTTTAATTTTTTTACTAGTTGAAAAACTTGTTTCATTATTTCATAAATAATTTTTTTTAGTAATTACTATCATTTTTTGAAATAGTGTTTTATGAAACATTGATTCTAATTCTTCTTTTGTCCTTGAACATTTATTAGATTTTCTTTCTAATATTTTTTATTTAAGGTAAAATATTATATTTATTTATGTAATTTTATATTTCTCAATTACTTCAACAAATAACTTAACAAATACTTATGATTATAAAATAATTTTTCAGTTTCAGTTAATTTTGTCAAACATAATGTTAATAATAAAATAGTCTCCCAAAACTTTGTCACATAATGTAATTGTGTAATTTTTTCATATTTAGAGACTAAATCAAAACTATCATTCTTTTAAAGATTAAATTTTCTTTAGTTTATATATTCAGATACCAAAATAATTAATTACGCTTTAATTTAGACTCTTAGTGAGGTGACCGAATAGTTTTTAGTTTTTACAAAAGAAAATACATTTATGATTACTTATTAAAATGATGTTTTTATTTATTTTGGTTATTAAAATAATGATGAAGATTATATAAGATATAAATATATTTATAACAAACTATAAAATCACTAAAATGACTATAGTTGATTTTAGTTTTTAGTTTTTACAAAAGAAAATACATATATGATTACTTATTAAAATGATGTTTTTATTTATTTTGGTTATTAAAATAATGATTAAGATTATATAAGATATAAATATATTTATAACAAACTATAAAATCACTAAAATGACTATAGTTGATTTTTTACTTCACGGTTGTAAATACACTTAATCCTTTGAAATATTATTCTGAGTCAAATCTTGGACTGAAATGTAATCATGTATGTATCAAAACCTCTGAAGAAAGTTAGTATGTATGTATTAAGAAAGTGACTTATTTTTATTTATAAATGCTATTGTATTTTAATGTTTAATTATATTTTAAAGTATTTTAAGATTAAATTCGAACTCGATTAACTTGATAAATTTGAGACAATATCAGGTCAACAGGTCAACTTGACCTATTATATTTTTTTTATAACTAAATTATTATTGTAATATATCATTTTATCATTGAATATAATTAAATTGTAGAATACAAGAAGAATAAAACTTAAATTAAGGTATCTATTTACAATATATATTTCAAAATAAATAATATCATTATAAATATAATAGCATGTTATACAAAATAGGTTTAAATATTTTTGTTGGTCTTATAGTTGCACTTACTTTTCAATTTGGTAACTATAGTTTAAATATATCAATTTGGTCTTTGTAGTGGTTTATTTTTTCAATTTGGTCCTTGCTATGAAATCGCCATTAATGTCATTCGTTCAATTGATTACGTAACTTTCCATTGAGGAGTTTTGCAAACGTGGCTTTTCATGCCGCCTAGGTTTTGAGGGGGATTCATTTGTGATGTTGGAGAATGGGTTATTTAGAGAAGAAACCCTAAAAGGTGTAGAAGTAACTCATGAATTGCATTGGTAGAATTGTAATTATTGTCTTCAATCTGTGATGACATTTGTTTTGGGTGATGGTGAATTGCGATTGTAAAAAGTTGAGGTCGATGGATAGTACAATGAGTAATATGTTGTTAAGAGCAAAAGATAAAAGTTCAATAAACAGTAATATGTCGTGGTTGAACAAACGGCGTTGAGGGACAAAAGAGTATTTAAACCTACAAAATATTATCCATTAAATTAGAAAATATTACTAATATATATTTGCTCAAAAAACTTAGTCTTTTTAAAATAATATAGGACCTTGGACTAAGTTGGAATAACTCAAGACATAAATCTGAAACCATCCTCAAGATATATTGGGTTTATTTTTTATAAAATCCGTTCAAATCAACTTCGAGCTGAATTAGATTAGAGGATGGGTTAGATCTTGCTCACCCTTAATAAAATCCTAACTATCAGCTTGGGAAAAAAAAATGTTCCAAGGCATTTTGTTTGTGTGGACTACTATGGTATCGGGTGATTTGCAATTGTTCTACATTACAAGAGGTAAACACTTAAATCATGAATAATGCTCATTCGCAGAGATCTTACAGGAAACTTTTTACTTTTGTTACCTAATCTCATAACACAAACAATTTTGGTCAAGAAGATCTAAGATAAAAATAATCTACAATTGCGCCTACTATAATGTAGCCTTGCAAGTCATATAGTTTATTATTCAAGTTTTTCTTCATAACTATCAAGGCACCTCTAGAAACTCTCCCCACCTTCAACTCGACCTATACAACCAAAAGAGACTAGAGTGAATAAAAAAATTAAAGTTCTTCTAAAATTTGATAGCATACCTCGCACTCGCACCACTTGGTGATTTTACAATATTATTAACCATCTTGATTTGCATCGTAACTTTGCTACACTCATCATCATTTCCCATCAAAACTTTTCCACCACGAATCTCTTTGAATGACAAACTAATCTCAAGCTGTCATGTTATCCTTAGCCTAAACAATTTTGGTTCAATTTATAAGTTTAGGGTGAAATTCAAAATTGGTCAAAATAAATATTAGGTACACTTTCATTCTTTAAAAAAAAAAATAATTCTTCAAAATTATAAATGCAAGGCCGTTGATTTCTTTCTATCCAAAGAATGAAAAGATAATATTTTACATCTATCATTTCAAAGATTCATTTGGTGATTTCACTATTCAGACCTTAAATTAGATTAAATAATTTTTTTGCTTGAATAATTTGGTCCCTATAAAATACCTAATTTTTATTTTAGTTCTTTTAAAAAAAATCTTTTGTTTTAGTTCTGTAATTTTGATGACATATCATAGTGATATTGATATTCTAATGACTTGTCACTTCTTCAAAAGTTAGGCGGAACATTTTTGTGTAATTTTTTAAAAGTAAATTATATTTTCAATCCCTTTATCTATTGAGAATGGTTGATGACATTAGACAAGTTGACAAACACTTAAAAACATAATTTACTAAAAAAAATACATGTTATTATCACATAAAACTCTTTGATAATATGATAAGTAATGAGTTTCCAACATCGTTATTATGTTATCAGGTAATATTATTAGTAGACAACTAAGATTTAAACAAACAAAAAAATGACAAGGGCAAAAAAAATCTTTAAAGAACTAAAACCAAAAATAGGATATTTATAGGAACCAAATTGCCATTTAAGCCTAATTTTTTTCATGACCAAATTGGGTAAGACAACCCTGTGAGCCAGACTGTCAGAGGAACAAATAAATTATGAAACCATAAATGAATGCCACAACAACAAAAAAAAGTGCATCTAAACATGAAATGACGTCCATAAAACCAGCTTCATTTCCCAGAGAAAGATTCGTATGACCTCATGACTCATGTATATTAATATAACAGTAAGAGAGAAAGAGCAGTAATCCAAATGTGTGTATATAATCCTAAAATGGCAGTAATAAACCACAAAAATATGGCATATCCAGAAAGGAAAACAAACGGGGAACAAGTGTGGCAGTCCTTTTCTAGGAGACCTTCTGAGATAAATAACAGAAACCACTATTATCTACAGGACTTCAACTGTTATGTACACTGTATTCTGATTGCTCTTGCACTATAATTTATCAGCGATTCTCCCTAGAGCATCTGCAAGCTTATCAAGCACAACAACCAAATTACTTGCATGGTCTTTCCGCTGCTCACGATCCAACTGGAAATTTATATTCTGCGCTTCAAGTTGAGCGCTTAGCATCTTGCCATTTCTTTCTAAGACATCAATTAATTGGTATTGCAAAGTTTCCTCTTCTCCGTCAGTTGCTAAACGCTTCCTTTTCCGCTCTCCTTGAGAAGTAGAACCCATTTCTGGATTTGAAGTAGACTGTTTCTCGTTAGTCACACCTGTAGAACAAAAAGAATGTTTAAACATGTTAAATGTATAATCAAGCATCAGTTGCGACCTCAATATTATCATTGTTAAACCAGCAGTTTGCTTTTAAGTCTATTATGAGAAGCTAAAAAGTTTAAAATCGAATAATCAGTCCTTGTGGTTGAGAGGCAGTTATCACAGAATCCAAAGCTATTACATGGAGCTCTAAGAATGATTTTATCTAGGAATATGCAAATTATGAATAACATGCTTTTGAAACACTAATAGTTAAAGAACTACTCATACCATGTGAGGTATGTACAGAATTTGGACCATTCCCAAAAAAAAAAAAAGTTATGGTTGAATTTAATATCCAATGGCTTGTGGAGGAGTAATAGAGTGTGAAGATTTATAAGTAGCATTACTTGGGTCACTATAGAGGTTGACATCATTTACTTATATGTAAGGAATTTTGATCTAATTCATATTGTACAGATGCATAATTTATAAACGAGCTTTCAAACAATTTCTAGATCATTTTAAGTAATCAAATGTTGGATGATTCAGTCCTACCAATTCCCATAGACACTGTTACAAGGTGAACTCGAGTAAATGAAATTTAGCCAAGAAAATCATTATATATTGGCATTATTGAAATACCAAATGCATTAACAGGAAAGTGATGAAAGAGCAAACAATCAACTCTATTCTCATGGAAGAAATCAGAAGCAGCAAAAGAAACAAAAGCATTGTTATAGATATTGAACAAGGTGAGCAAGCTGCGACAGATGGGTTTTAATTCGAGATCCAAAAGCTCCATTTCCCCATATTCTGGAGATAAAGGTCATTGAAGTAGCTTCCATTTTTTGGGCTAGTCATCTTGTTATTAAGTGCAGTTTAACTAACTAAGACACACAGAAGCTATCTCGAGAACGGCAGAAGCCTAATCAGATCAAATATGGAGGCTATGTTCAGACAAACTTTTCAATAAGTACTTATAAGAGAAAAGGATATACACTTAATTTATTGTAAAGTCTATTAAGAGAAAAGTTCTATAAGTTAAAATCAAACTTATGTACCTCAAATTTTGAAAAGTTAAACAAAAGAGCTTCTATAAAAGTTAAAGTGCATAAGTTAATTTTAACTTATGGAAAAAGTTTATAAAAAACATATGTTAGTATTTTTTTGTCAATATTTTCTTTTATACCCTTAATTTATTGTAAAGTCAAAAAATACTAACATTTGTTTTTTATATTAAACTTTTTTCATAAGTTAAAATTAACTTATGCACTTTAACTTTTATACCCTTAATTTATTGTAAAGTCTATTAAGAAGATATCACTCATTTTTCATGAAAGTGGATGCATTTAGTGGGCTATTAACAATATAACTCAAACCTATTGGTTGAAAAAATTATTCCTTAGACTATGAGCAGTGTCATAATATTAAACCAATTAATTCTATGGATAGGTTTAGAATAAAATTTAAATTTATCACAATATTAATTAAAAATAACTAATTTAATCACTTTTATTGGTCTTAACAAATTAAGGGCAAAAAAATTAAAATATTGCAATTTAAATAAAAAATTACAAAAATATTACAGTTTTGAAACTATTTACAAATATATAGCAATCCAACACGTCGCAGGTGGACGTGTTTGATCACGCCCAGGGGGGACGTGAATGGAGCTAAGTCACGTCCAGGGGGGACGTGATTCATCAGGGGGCGACACGTGTCATTTTGAGACACGTGTCATATTGCGGCGCGATGCGTAGAAACTTCTAAAGGCCATAACTTTTGACTAGGATGTCCGACTGAGGCGAAACCAGTGGCCACGCGCTCAAAATTGAGAGGAGGCCAAAAACTTTTCCCAAAAGAGGCCTCTAAGTGCCTCAAAATTGCGATTTAATCTTCGGACACGCAAAAAATTTCTTGTTTTCTAATTTTTTATATGTTCAATTAGTGAATTGCATGCTATTTTTTATTAACCTAATTACTTCTCTTAATTTCAAGCGGTTTGACATAAAATACACCTCCATCGGACATTTTTATGAAAAATTATGACTATTCAAAGTTATATGCATCACCATTTTACAGTATAATTTTGTTCAACTGTTTAAATTAGTGTTGCGACTACAATATTGTCATTTTTTAATTTGTTAAACCGAAATCGTTTAAAAATCTATAATATAATTTTGGTAAATAAATATATCAAAAATCGAATAATCATAAATTCTGATAGGAATGCCCGATATTTTATGTCAAACCGCTCGAAATTAAGAGAAGTAATTAGGTTAATAAAGAATAGCCTGCAATTCACTAATTGAACAGATAAAAAAATTAGAAAACAAAAATTTTTTTGGGTGTCCGAAGAATAAATCGCAATTTTGAGGCACTTAGAGGCCTCTTTTGGGAAAATTTTTTGGGCAAGTCCCCTTCGGACCCTTGCCAGCGGCTTCTCCTCTCAATTTTGAGCGCGTGGCCACCGATTTCGTCTCAGTCGGACATCCCAGTCAAAAGTTATGGCCTTCCAAAGTTTCTACGCATCGCGCCGCAATATGACACGTGTCTCAAAATGACATATGTCGCCCCCTGATGAATCACGTCCCCCCTGAACGTGACTTAGCTCCATTCACGTCCCCCATGGGCGTGCTCAAACACGTCCACCTGCGACGTGTTTGATTGTTATACATTTGTAAATGTTTCAAAATTACAATATTTTCGTAATTTTTTATTTAAATTGCAATATTTTAACTTTTTTTGCCACAAATTAAGTATACGACCAGAGATAATATTTCTCCAAACATGATCGAAGATTAATTAAACATAATTCTACAACTAAATGTTATTGCTAACTATTGTGTTGTTTGGTTTTCCCTTAGAAAGCTTCAAACAGACCATTGAGTCCAATGACACTATATTCGTAGATTCAGTTGAAAGTGCTTTCAAATGGGTGTTAACTGAAAACCAAATACACACTATATCATTCGAGTCTTAACTCCTAAGACAAAACATGTGATTTTCAATCAATTATGGATGGCATACATTATGAACTCAGCAAATTTGCCAAATGGATATTCTCATTTGAAAATGACGAAATTGCACTTTTAGGTCTCATACTTTAATCTATGTGTGGTTTTGATCCCCCTAATTTTAATTACTCACATTCAGTCCTCATAGTTTCTAATTGTTTAAGTTAAGTCCCTCATTTCAAAACTCTATTCAATAACTAACCGAAATGTAATAGAGGTGTAACATATCATTAATTTATATAAATTAGAAACTGAAAAACTGTAAAAAATATTTAAATAAAATGTAAAGAAAACCAGTTTTCGTTTTCTTATTTTTATTTAAATATTTTTTAGTTTTTTTACTTACAGGTTAATGTTTAAGTGAATCACCAATTTAGTCCTTGAAATTATAATAGTAGATCAAGCTGGTGATGAAATTAATAAAATAGCATAATTTTGGGTGAATGATTAATTTGATCAATTCAAAAACTAGGAGGACTAAAAAAGTCTGGAAAAAAATCTTAAGTAATTATGAGAGGAAAAAATACGAAGTAGAATGAATTGAACTTGTCTCGTTTCAATTCATTTGACCTTTCGATTTTATTTTCCTATGGAGAAGTTAATTTAATGGGGGCTAAATGTGAACTAGGGAGACCAAAACGAATCTAAAAGTAGAGTAATGAGAGAAATGTGGCATTACCTTCAGCTTGGCAACGACGGAGATATTGCTTCTCTGTAAATCAATCAGAAGAAAAGATGAACGAAAAGGTCAAGACAGTGTGTGTTAAAGAAAGTAGAAGAAAAAGGCAAGAAAGTAATTTGAACCTGAGATAGGAATGGGAGCAGGAATGTCCTTGTTGGAGGGCGGGTTCTTCTCTTCATCTTGTTCAAAATCTGAGAACAAGCCATCCTCACCGGGCGCGCTCCGATTACTATCATAGAGGTGAGGAGGGTCGTCAGGGACTGTCGTTGTTGTTTTGGTTGTGGTAGGTGGAGGCGATGAGGAAAGAGAAAGAGCCAAGGTCGTTGGGCCTGAGCCTGAATCAAGAATATCATAGACCTCCTTATCGAAAAATCCGGGCAATTTCCTCTCTCTCCTTAAATCGTTTCTCAAGACCCAAAACGACTCCGTCTCCTCCCTTATCTGAGACTCCCATTCCTTGATCTTCTTGTAGTCTCCGGCCAAATTGCTCCACCTTTTCCGGCACTGAACCGGACCTCTGTTCACTCCATGCTTTCTGCAGTAGGAAGATACCGATGCCCATTTCGGCTCCACCTGACCCGAACCGAATGCCAAACCCGCGGTGCGCCCCCTCCTGAACTTGTTCTCGGCGTCTCTCTTTCCCTGTATCAGAACCAGAATTTCTTGTCTTGTCCACCGAGGCAGTCTCGGCGCTTTCCCTCCCTCGTCTCCTCCATCCACGCCGTTTGCGTTCCTATTCTGACCCACCTCCTGCTCTAAAGCCATCCAGGTCACGTGACTGTTTCCGTTACGCCGTTTATGAGAGAGGTTCACCTCCTCATCTTTCTCCGTAACCAGACATAAATGGAGGAGAGATAAAGGGGCTTTTTTCTTTGCGATTATTTATCAATTTTTAACTGCCTATATTCGACACTAAACAGCTTATTGACCCTAACCCCTTAATAAGGGTTTTTTATTATTTACTTATTTCCCTCATCTCATAATATTATTCACCTCATAATATTATTCACTTCAATCATGTGTCTCACTTCTTAACAAGTTATTGGACTCCAACCCATATGAATATGTAATTATACAATACTTTAATGAGCTTTAATATTTAATATATTTATTAAATATATTTAACAATATCCTCCTATATTTACCATACAGCATAATTTAAGAAGATAATCAATGTAATGTTCAAATAAACATGAATCATTCACATTCAGTCAAGTCGAATCGGTCAAAGAGTTTTAATAATAAAACATTAAACTTAAACAACATTTACAATCAAACTAAGTGAATTATCATTCTCATGAATCTGTTCTGAAATCAATATAACAATATAAATATCAAGAGTTTTAGATCAAATCTAAACTCATCCAAATATCAATCTCCAAATCAGTTCACAATCAACATATGCATAACAATCACATATAAGTAGGCCAGTCAAAATAGTCTAAGACCTTATAAATATAAGAAATAAACATAATAGTCACAATGTTCACAAAATAGATATTCTTTTCTTTTGGTGGGGCTTAAAAGGCTTTTATAATGTGTCTCATGTAACATTTGTAGGTAATTTTAAATAACCCTATTGCTTTTGATGAAAATCTCTAACTTTGTTCAAGAATAAAAAAGGAATGCAAACACATTCAATTTTGGGTAACATGTGAAACATGTAAGTTGTTGCTTCACACTCTAATATGTCAATGAAATTCGAACCATGATTTTTTTTATTTTCTTTTTAATACTTTTTTGTTTTAGACTTCCTAAAAATCTGAAGCTATTTTTAATTAAATTTTCTTGTTCATGTGAAGGTCCTATAAAAAAAATTGGTATGCTTTCTTTACTTAAAAGGCCTTATTCCAAATTCCACCAAACAAGTTATTAATTTGAAACATCTTTTCCCTTGATACAAGAAAAAATCAATTTCAATTTTTATTATTTTTATAAGATAACACATATGAATAACATGTCTTTAAATAGGTTAACAGGTCAAGTTAGACTTATATAAAGGTCAGTCTCGAGCCTAAAAGTAAGCTCGTGATGGATAACAAGTTTATGCTTTGATTATATAAATATAAAGTAAATTAGGTTAGACTTAAGTAAGGTCCAACTCATTTTCGTCCCTATTTGTCATTTAAAGTTATATTTCACTCAAACATAATCATCTCTAGTAAAGAAATACTTATGGTAAAAAAAAAAAAACTCAATTACTTTGCACGCCTACAAATTTTCTTACTTTAGTTGAGGGATGGCATCAACGATTCATGCATCTCTCAATATTTTTTTATTATTCTCTGTTTCTAATTTTAGAAAATAACACCACTACACATGTGATTTTTTAACAACATAGATTATACACAATGTGATAAAATGTCATGAAAATATATTAATAACATTTATTCATATTTGACAATATTTTTTAAATGTTACCAAAAAATTTTAGCAACATTTTAACTAAGTGTTAGACAAAAGATTGTTGTTAAAAATCACATGTGTTGTAGTGTAATAATTTAAAATTATAAGTTAGTTAAATAGTATAAATATTATTATTAAATGAAAAGGTTATAACTTTAACACATTAAATTGTTTCTATTATTAAGTAAAATTAACTCTACAAAAAATTAAATTTTTACTAATAAATTATTAGTCTGAGTGGTAATTAACTTGTTCTCTTTAAGTGAGACATTGGGTTTAAATCTTGTAAGTAAAAAATACATGATCGGGGAGGTCTTGAGACCAATTAAGTTATTTGATAGAGACTAGTCATCATTTAAACTAATAGATACTCCATAAATTATTATGGTGACCAAAAACATTTAAACTATTATAATTAATATATTAATATTCGAATTCCTTATTAACAAAAACTAACAATTAACATTTGCTAGCCAAGAATAGACATGTCATCACTTAAGTGATAAATATTTAAAACAATATTTTTCAAATATCAATAATAAAATGTAATTTTTTTATTAAAAATCTGAAATATATTTTAGCCTTAATTTAATCGTGGTTAAGAATTTATTTTTGGGTATCTATAAATATAAATTTACAAAATCAAAAGTCAAAAGTGAAAGAGTCTTTCATAAAAAGTTTAATAAAAAAAACACGCACATGGTTAAGGTAAATAAAAATATAACATTACTTATTACTATTATTATTTAAATTTATTAAACAAAAATGATAAATTATTGTGATCTTACTTCTTATTAAATAAGTATATTTCATGAGTTTACTATTTTAATAATTTTTAGTCCATCACAAAATATGTGTTCAAAATATATATTAGAAAAGTATTATTAGCATTTCTTCTTTATTTGTAAGTGTTACTAACATTTACTTTAAAGTTGAAATGTTTTTAATTGTTCACTTCTAGGTGGTTCTTACATGACGATATTTTACAAGGTGATATTTCATTCAATATTTTTGTTGGTCAAAATCCTTTATCGGTCATAATCCTCCGTAGATAGTCATTTCTAAAACATCAACAAAGAGCTAAGGTAGTGCTCGATTGCTCTTAAGATTATTGATTATTTTCACAAATTAATACGAGACTTTTTAGTGTGTTTTATTCTTACTCACATTTTTTGAAAAAAAATTCAAAGGATCATCCATCTCATAACTACTCTAACTTAAACACGTTTAATTATAGTGTTCTTAAGTAATAGACCATCAAAAAATAGATACATCTTATTGGTATAGTCTTATATCTATATAACCTTTGAATTTCTCTTATTCCTATGTAATTCATTTTGGATGTTACAAAAGTAACCCCTAATATATAAAATTGTTGGTAACTAAAATTTGAATTTTCTGTAGTCCAATGGGTCCAAGATGATAAATTTAGGTATAATTGGATTGTAATAAAAGGCAAAACTCAAAGACAAATTTGGTGACTTTATTAATTTTTTATTAACCCAAAGATAGATGTTGAAACTTGAAAAGACTCATCCAAAATTGACATTTTTTATCAACAAATATTAAATTTTATTAGTATCTTTCTCTTTTTTTCCTCTTCTAATCATCAAACACATTTTATATGTCGAAGAGTGAGAGTTGGTTGAGGCCGAAAGTATAAGAGCATTAGGATAATGAAAACAATTGCCAAAAAAAGTTGAAAAGAGACTGGATGTGTTGTTTGAGTAGTTATAGATAAGATTCTTATAAATACTATTTGCATCAAAAGATTTACAAAAAAAAATGATCTTTAATCAAAATTCAAAGTGAGTCAATTTTATAATTGTATTTGATTTTAAGTTTATCGAGGAGTTTACTATATTTCTATTGGCTTTTAACATTTTATCGTTTTTGGCACTTTTTCACCTTCACCTGTATCCAACACTTTCTGAAGTAGTTCGAGAATTCATTGTTGAAAAGTAGATTTTCCTTCTCAGCATCAATAGCTTGACTTATATTTTGGAATTGTGTTAAAGTGTTAGCCAATACAATTGATTAATTTTTCACGCAACAACATAAATAAATGATGATACAAATAATCCTTGAGTCTTTTAAATATATTTTCTCTCCCATCTTAAATATAAGAAATAATTTATTTTTCTTCATTATGTCAAATATATATTTTTTTTGACTAATCTTATTTTATTTAATGTTATTATCTTAAAAATATTATTTATGTAATATTAGTTTTAATGATTTTTTTATTCTAATAAAAATAAGTTAAAATTTTAATTTAATTTTAATTAAATTGATGTAATTAAATATGATTAACTATTATTGGAGTGAGGAGAACAGGAGTTGAATTATTAACTATCCGAATAGGATAATACTAACGAATAAAGAAATTATTCCTTAACTTATCATCTACTTTGCAGAGAGATTAAATCTCTAAATTCCAGACATAAGCTACCTTATTTTCATTTTTCAGCAAAAAAATTTACTTTAAACTAAAATATCTGGACTATAGTAGAAGTGCATTAAGACCACGAGTCCAATTGGAAGAAAAATAAAGTTATTATTAAAAGTTTAAAACTGAAATATCCAAAAGTCAGAAGATGGCATTGCGAGGATTGAGTGCGGTGGCGTTGACGGCGTCGATACGCCCTCCCGGTCCTCGATCCAGAGTAGACAGCGGCACATCAAGGATTCCTTCTTCCGGATGCAGAATCTCGGTACGGAGTAAAGCTGTCGGAGAAAACCGACAAGGTTCCTTGGAGGAAACCGTTGTTTATGAGGGGATTTATGGCCCCTGGACCATTGACGACTCCGATGTTCGAGAGGTGTTGTTTATAATTTCATTTCATTTTGAAAAATGTTTCTTAGACAACTCTTGAGAGAGAAAGGAAGAGATAAGAAATAAGTGATTGATGATGTAGTGTGATAAGAAGAGAGAAAAGATAATTGTTGGTTGAGTGTATGAAATTTTTGTACGTGGATTCATCATCAATTAGTTAATTATGCAATGCTATGGCAGGTAATTCTGTACAGATCAGGATTGGTAACAGCTGCTGCATCATTTGTGGTCGCTGGTTCTGCTGCCTTTTTGCCCGATACTCTGAAGCAGAATGTTGATTTATTGTATGTCCTTGGGTCTGGTGGGTTGGGTTTGTCGTTGCTCTTGATTCACATTTATGTGTCTGAGATCAAGCGCGCCCTACAAGCACTATGGGGGCTTGGTGTTGTTGGATCGGCCACAACCTACTTTGGCCTTGCTCAACCGGCTCATAAGAATCTAATACAATATGTTGTTGACAACCCATCAGCTCTCTGGCTTGTCGGTCCTCTTTTTGCTGCCTTGACAGGACTTGTCTTCAAGGAAGGACTCTGCTATGCCAAGCTAGAAGCTGGACTTCTCACCTTTGTTATTCCCATACTTCTTCTTGGCCATCTGGTATTTTAAGATTTTCATTTCTTTACTCTTACTAGTATTGTTTCTTTTACTCATTCGCTACTGAAATTTGCAGACTGGTTTGATGGATGATGGAGTTAAGCTTACTTTACTTGCTTCTTGGATGACTCTTTTTGTGATATTTGCTGGAAGGAAATTCACCCAGCCCATCAAGGTATATTTTCTTTTACTTTTCTCTTTTTCTGTTCATACAATTAGTTTATATCTTCATTGAAATTGGACTCATGCTTAACATCAAATTCAAGGATGACATCGGTGACAAGTCTGTTTTCATGTTCAATTCTCTCCCTGGTGACGAGAGGAAAGCCTTGCTTGAGAAATTAGAACAGCAAAAAATTCAGAATTAAGATGGATTGCTTTAACTGGATGTGGGAAAATTTTAAAAGACCATCTTACGCTCTGTGACCAATTATCTTATGTAAAAGAAAATATTTTCAGCCCCTCCCCGAGAAATTAAAGATGATATCAACAGTAACTAAATCACTTTCCCATGTCTTCCTTGATCTCTGCAAAAGTTACATAACATGATCTATACTATACACATATATATTTAGTGAAGGTTGGTTGGTGTAGAAGTGTTTCATTTAGTTCATTTATTAATTAAACAAGTATTATATTATCAGTACATGAACTAAACAAAAAGTCTCTATGATAATTAATAATTATGCATGCTTGCAGTCACGAACGAATCCATATATCTATCAAATATTCAAATGGGGGCTAAATTTCTTCTTTTTTTATAATTGTTTAAATATTTAACTTCTAATAAATATAGTTCTTTAAAAAAATACCTATTAATTTTACACGTAAAATTAATACTAGTTTTTTTTAAAATAATAATAACATGATCCGTTATTACAATAACAATAGATACAATTAGTCTTATACAATTTACACTATTTATAACTATAATCATTATAATAATAACAATAAATATAACTAGTTTTACACAATTTTATATTATTTAACCTTAACCATTAATATGGGAACACTACTACACCATAAGTTGCGCATGTCATAAAAAATGGGAACTTTTGACAATGATTATAAAAATCGTCTTCTTTGATATATTTTTTGTTTATAACACCTTTGAAGACAGTTTTTAAGAGAAACTCGTCTTTGTATGTCAACATACAAAGACGGTTTTCTATTAAAAATCGTCTTTATTTCCATTTAAATATATTCAGTTTTTCTTAGAAAATCATATTCGTTTCCATTTAAATATTTTTTAACACCTATAAATACGAATTTTAACAGAAAATCGTCTTTGTTTCCATTTATATATATATATATATAATACTTACGAATACGGTTTTTAGCATAAAATCGTTTTTGTATGTTGACATACAAAGATAATTTTTCCTAAAAAATTGTCTTTATTTCCATTTATATATATATATATATATTAAAACCTATGAAGACGATTTTTAACAGAAAATCATCTTTGTTATGGCACAACCATCGTCAATGTTGTGTCGTAAAAAAACATATTTATAGTAGTCGAACAATATACATAAATAGCTTTTACATAATTTTATATTAGTCAATTTATAAGTATACATGTATCTGCATGACAACTTTCAAGGGAGTAATTGCCTGCATCCGTCTCCATCTGTCCCTGCTTGCTTGCTGTTAAAAAAAATTATGTATGCTTGCTTTTTTTTTTTTTTATAATTCATATTATTAGATAATAATAAATAAAAAAATTTGGATACTATAAAAAAAAATTTAAGGAGGGTATTTTGTACTTGTCTTTTAAAGTTTTACTTTATCCTTTAAAGATTTTATTTTGTTTTAGTCTATATTATCAAGTAAGAGTTTATAAAAATATTATATACAACTGCTTTGTTACTTAAAATTATGTATTTGTTTCTTAACTATAGTACAAGAGTATATAGTTGAATCATAAAATAAAAAAGTATAAAATTTAAATTAAGATATATTTTGTGATATATATTTTAAAATAAGTAATATCATTTCTTCACAAGAAAATAAGTGATATCATTATGAATGTAATCCTTAAATTTAGACTTCTCTTGTGTGACTAACACATTACAAGTCGCTTATATATTTAAAATAGTAAACATTTAAAATATTACAAATCATTATATGACAATAACATATTTTGAATTAAAGTGTGAATATTTTTATTAGTATTATAATAATTGAAATATTACACATCTAAAATATTTTGAATATGCATGTTCATCCGACCTTTCAATAATTGAATTTTTGTAGCATTAATCAATTTAATATTAAAAATATAATATATTAATTGCAATAAGGAAGACTTTTCAATTACCTATTAAACAATAAATGAAGTTTTTTTTTAACTTGCAAATTGTAGGTTTTGCTGAAATAGCTTAAAAGCTGGCTAAAACTAAAAAAACTAATCATTAGCTGAAAGATGTTAAGCTACCATATTAAATCATAGTTGTTTAGACTAATACGATGTGATATGATTAATAAATAACTTTGTTCATTAAACATGATTATGAGTTTGTTTTTTGATTGTGTCAATGAAAAAATATTTGTTGGGAGACTTTAACCCTTTAAATGGATCTTAGTATATTGAGGGATTAATCATTCACTTTTGATAAAAAAATATCTTAGTTCACAAAAAGAAGTTATAAGTGTTTATTAAAATTATTTGTTGAAGTAATTGATAAATATAAAATGATAAAAATAAATATGTTTACATGATATTTAATATGAACTTGAATTCTATTTCATTATATTTTGGGAAATTACAACTTTAACTTTTAATTAATTTTAAACTCTTGTAATTTTTTATTTGTGGATAAATTATTTTAATTATATTTTTTATTGATAAATTACTTTTCTGATATTGAGTATTCTACTCTTAATCTTATACTATATATTAAAATATTTCCAACAAAAATTAAAATAACCTAATTATGACATTTTATGTAGACATCATATTTTTATTATGTTAATCAATATAATCGTTAATTTAACAAATGTAATAGCAAAAATTGTTTAAAAATAAATTAAATCTATCATCCATCAATATCAATATCTCAAAATATAATATTGAAATACTAAATTATGTATTATAAATATTATAATGATTAAGATGAATAGTGTAATCATTATTTTAGAGGATATTTATACATAATCCTTATATTGACTCTGATTTTTTTTCTTGGTCAATATTTCTTTAATCCATTGTTTGGGACAGCTGGCTTCTCATGCGTGGATATGGCTGGGCTGCTGGGGCTCTTCTACACACAAAACCATATTTTATTATTTTCCTTTACTCCTACACATTTCTTTTTCTTAGCTTGGTGTTTTAGTGCTAAATTCCTTCACGTGTAAAACTTGATTTAAGCTTGATTTTATATTCTGTTTTTATTATTTATAGAAATAACATATTAAATAAATTTTAATAGGCTAAATATTTTTAAGATAATATTTCTTTACTTAAAAATATAACTAATTATCTTTCTTAATTTTAATATATATATATATATATATATATTTAATATTAAATATTTTTAAATTTATATTGATAAAATATTATTTTATATAAATACTAAGCGTTACAAGTAAAAATAAGAAAATCCTATATCAAGTATCAAAAAGGTAAAAACAATAAAATCTTAGAATATAAGTGAAAGAA
>PYAF01000353.1:915479-943197 GCA_007407185.1 Glycine tomentella
TAAAAAAATATTATAAATATTATTTGCGGTACATTAGTTAAATTAACTTTATTGTCAGTAAAAAAATTAAAAATTAATTAAAATGACATGTCAAACATATAATCATAAAAAGATCTCTCATTTGAAAAATACATTAAACAATTTTTGAAAATAAAATACATTAAATTATCCTAAACAATAAAATTTAGATTATTTTTTTTCGATCAATATATTATTTCATTTTAAACAATAAAGTTTTTTTTACAATTAAAAATAAAAATAGTGAAAATTAAAATGTTTCACTTATTTATTTTTAATATTTATTAAAATTTATAAATATAATAAACAATAATAAATGAATTAATGAATTCAAATAAATAAAAAAATTGAATTGGACATTGAACCACTCAAGACAATGATTTAATTGTAATATTCATTCAGCAATTGAGTATATAATAATAATTATTTATAGAAAAAAAGGAAAGAAAGAAAAAGTTGTTGGAGTGGTAATGTAGAGTAGGTGAGGGAACCTAAATATCCCTAGTTTCGTTTCCCACTGGAGAATGGTGATAGATATAAAGTTGGTCGAAATGCAAGTGGGGATCTGAGAGGAGAGGTGCGGCGATGGCTTTTGCGGTTACGCCCAATATAATAACGGTGTCATTCTATAAGCAAAACCAAAGGAGGAGTTGTGAAGGATTGTTTGGGAAAAGGGATAGGGTAAGGCTGAAGTGTGGTATTGAGCGAAGCAGCAGCGATGGAAAGAAAGGGGGCGGAGGAGGAGGCGTGTCAAATTCGAACTACGTGGTGCCGCTGGACAACATGGCCAACTCATCCTGCATAACTCGTCCTTTAGCCGAGATACTCAGAGACCTCAATAAAAGAATCCCCGATACTATCGTCAAACATGATCGCTTCATCCCCTGGTATCATGCCAACAGGATGCTCAGCTTCTACGCCCCAGGTTGGTGTGGCGAGATACGTGATGTCATTTTCTCTGACAATGGCTCTGTAACTGTCGTCTACCGTCTTACTGTACGGGGATCTGATGGAGAGGTCAGCCAGCCTTTTCCTTTCCTTCTTTTCTACTATTTCAAATGTCTATCACCCTTTAATTGCCTCTACTTGATTCTTCGATTTCTAACTTGTTGGCTACCATTAAGAATATTTTCTCATTCTTCGTTTAGCTCTCTCTCTCTCTCTCTGTAAATTGCCTTATTTCACTACTAGCATTTCTATTTAGATTTCCCCCTTTTTCTTGTGGAAAACCCTAAACCCTAAATCTCTCCATAACTTTTCTTTCATAACTGTGTCCAGTCCTTTTTGTGGTGTATAGACATTGATGATATTTATAGTCTCTTATGCAATCACTAGTTTTAAAGAAAAAATCGTGTCCCCAATCCTTTTTACAACCACACACTTGTCTTCAAATTTTTGTCCACAATAATTTCTCAATTCATTCTTTCATCTAGTTTAAATCCTAAATCTTTAGCTCCGTATCTTTTTCTCTGATTCATCTTTTGAAGCCTCACTATGTTAATCCTTCTTTGGATCATAGACCACAATGTCCACTACTTCCAAAGACCAGCTTCTTCACCCACCTATGAAGCCCGGACACCTCTCTTGCTGTTGCTGTGTCGGATACCTATCCTATCCAACACCGACACACCCGAGCACTTGTTCGGCACTTGTTCAACACTTGTGTGATACTTCTTATTAGGTGTCTGGTTCAAATATTACTTTTTGTTGGCTTAAACACTTAAGTCGTCACATTTATACAACTAATACACTTGAAAAAACATAGAAAGTTGGTTTAAAAAGATGAATATACAATCAATTTAGATATTTTGTTATATGTTACTCATATTTTATTTAATTAGAATATCTTTGTTTGTGTGTGTATACGGGGTTCCCATGTCCTATATTTTAGACATTATAACCGTGTCGAAATGTCTCTCAGAGTCTGGGCTTCATAGTCACCACATCTATTTAGTATTTAGACAAATGTGAGGAGTGAGGACGCGTGCTCATATAACACTACATGTAGGTGCTAAGCGGCTCTAGCTCATTTAATAGTATACGCAAGCCATGCAACATGTGATCTAGGCATCTAGCATTGGCACATATAATCCGTTTTGAGTGATTTATGTTTGGGGTTTCGGCAAATTTTACATTGCTTGTCGAGGCATAACACAGCCTTCTCTTTTACCTAGATTTGGGATTGACTGTAAGACCATTGGTGGAGTTTCTAGATCATGAAATACAAATTTACTTTCACTCATGCTCATATAACACTACATGTAGGTGCTAAGTGGCTCTAGCTCATTTAATACTATACTCAAGCCATACAACATGTGATCTAGCATTAGCACATATAATCCGTTGTGAGTGATTTATGTTTGGGGTTTCGGAAAATTTTACATTGCTTGTCTAGGCCTAACACAACCTTCTATTTTACCTAGATCTGGGATTGACTGTGAGACCATTGGTGGAGTTTCAAGATCATGAAATACAAATTTATAAAATACCTTCCCAATATGAACTATAGAATAGCTTCTTAATCCAAAATGTTCAAATTTGAAATATTATAATCACCCCTGTAATAAGAAGCAAGGAAAATTGAGATAATTTATTGATAAGCTTATGCTTCTTTGACGAGGGCCGTCTTACTCCCTATAGGTCAAAGTGGGAGTTTTCTTATTCCATTAACTGCACATTTAGTAACATTCGAAGTGTCTAAACACTATATTTTCTCCCTTGATGACAGGCATATCGTGAGTCAACTGGGACGATATCACCCAGTGGTGGCTCCAATTCCGATCCAGTTTCTGCTGCTGAGGAAATTGCTTTCTGCAAATCCTGTGCCCGGTTTGGTCTTGGCTTGTATTTGTATCATGAAGATCAAATGACCAGTTTTTAAGCTTCTAAATTTTTGTTTTGGTTGGATGTGATGTTGTATTGTTTCTTCTCATTGATGTGAATAGAAGTAGACAATAGGGGGCTGGCTGTAAGGTACTTTTCATAAAGCACTGTCAAGTATTGTGGAAAACTTGAAGCCATATCTTTGTTTTTATGAGGATCCGATGCTTATGTGTATTCAAGTTTCTTTTATTGCTCAGGTACATATATGGCTTTAAGTTTTTTAAGTTGTGGACTTATGGTGGCCTAAAGCCTTCAATTAATAAATGAACAATAACTATTATTATCATTATTATTATTATTATTTGTGTCTATTTTTTCTTTTTCGAAAGGGGGTTGGACAATGAGACGTTTTCTCAATCTTTTTGCATAGGGAAGCAATTTTTGGTGATTTTAAGTTGTTAGAAAACGAATCATAATATAATAATAATAAAATCAACATCATGTTATCATTTGACGTCCAAAATAGATAGAGATAACTAAAATTTGAGGATGTTGACCGATCATTGAAAAATTTAGGAAAAAAAAAACAATTTACACTAAAAGAAATCTCTAATTAAATATATTTTCCGAAAATAATTATGTGATAATTTTGCAAATATATAAGAAATAAAAAATATACATATTTTGGTTTGGATAAAATTAAATTAGTTTTCAAAATCAAAATCCGAAATATGATAAAATCCGGTAAAAAATGTTTTTTTTTTATTTGCTCGATTTTCAGTTTGGTCAGATGCACTATCAACTAACAAGGAAACGTAAAGAAAATCTAGAACTAAGTACAAAATTATACGGCTTAAGTCCATGGTCATGTCATATCTAGTTAATGAATCCATTAGAGAATTACAATAATTTTTCATGAGCAAAATTGGTCATCAACAAAGTTAAAAGAAGGTAGTAGATAGTTCCCCATTGACAACCTTGCCAATTGTTATGAACTTGGCTTTCACATAATTAATTCAAAATACAACTTTTGCCACATCCAATCTAAAGTCAATTAAAAAATTGTTTTTAAAATTAAGTGAAGTTTATACTTTTTCAGAGATCTTTGTCAACTATTTTGATTAACATATACCTAATTTAAAATTCAACTACAATACCTAGTTTCTTATCTCAATTGTGAAGTTTGTACATGAGAGTTCCATTTTGCCAACTGTTTTGATTAACATTTTATAAAGAGGTTGAGCTTTCAAGAGACTATGCTCTCTTCGATGTTGATTTTTAAATTAATATTTTCTTATTTATAAAAAAAAGTCAACCAAGTTCATCTATGAATATAATTTATAATTTGACCTTTTTTAAATTTTGGCTCTTTTTTTTTTTAAGTGGATTACTTTCCTTCCAATCCGTTGGAGAAGCCGGAAGGAAATCAACTTTCAACGAGAAATGTAATTAGGGATGTTCATGAGTCAATTCAGATTGACTCTGACCAAACCTATTATTTGAAGTGATTAGAATAGTTTGAGTTTAATTGGTTAGGATTTGTGTATTTTTTTCTTTTAAATACAACTTGAATCAACCTTGTTACTAATTAGTTAGTTTGGGTCAAGTCATTTGGGTACAAACAATTAAAATTATTTTAAATTTCCTATAAAATGTAATTTTCCTTACCATTTTGATAAACACATGTTAAACGATTGTGGGAATAAAATCGAGAGAAAAAAGTTATTTCATTGAATATAACCACAATAATATATGGTTGACGGATCACGGATGTTCATAAAAATGTGTTACATCTCTTTCTTTTTATATAAATAATAAATAAAAATAAAAATAAAATTCCGCATCAATGAGTTGAATTAGGTTTGTCTAGTCAACAATAAGACATGTTACCTAACCTGAAGAACATGTTTGATCAAGTTGGGTTGAATTCTATTTGGACCCAAAAGAATAAAACCAAAGTATTTGGGTCGGATTAGGTTAGTTTAAGTTCAAGGATTACCCATAAGCATCCCTAATTACAATTGTAAGTAATTATTGATTAAAAGAATGATTTGCTCAAATATAAATATCATATTTCAATTCTTTTTAGATTGTGCTTTGTTTCTGTTCATGGCTTTATTTGCCAAGAGCTAATGAACCATCTCTTTTTCTTCTTAGATTTTTCTATTTTTAATTAAAGTATGGTCTTGATTTTATTCATAGTAGTCTCAAATAATATTTTGAAAACAATTTCAAAGAATTATTTATTTGAAAAGGTTAAATGTCCAAAAATCATTACTCTCAAAGGAATAACACAGCAATTTTTTTTACAGGTTAATCAAATGAATTATTATCGATCTTTTAGTGGGTTGCTTCAATATAGGTTCTCATTTCATTGACATGGGTTTTTGTCTAATCCCTCATATGTTTTTTTTTTTTTGCTTTAATAAATTTAGGTTGGTTTTTTTGCACGGGATAGGTTAGAGAGTGAATGCCTAACATAGTTGGGAAGTGCCCACCTTTCTTATGCATCTGCGAGCCTCTTTCAAGAAAAAAAAATGAATTATTATTACTCTGTTTTAAATAAATTTTCCTGTCAAACGATCGAATTGAATACAATTGCATTTTAGTTATGTTAAAGATTATTGCTAACAGCTAAGATTACCACGAAAAAATTACAAAGAATCTTGGATTCTCGTATTTTAGCTATAAAAAAAAAACATAAATTAGTTGGAACAAGCATTTTTGTCCTAGCAGCATTTTCAGAAAGCGTCGGTCCTCATAACCTTGACCTCCTAGTTCTAGCAAATAATGTACACTCGGTAAATGAAAATAAATAAAAGAAAACTAAGTGCATAAAAGGCTGATGTAGAAAAGATTTTGGTACCCGGTTCATTATGTTTGGTTGCAGCCACTGCAAGAAATGGCCACAAGACAAATTCTAAACAAAGCAGAACCCGGTAAATGGCCAAAAAACGGCCTTTTTCAGACTTGTCCTAGACCAGCTTTATGAAAGATGAGCTCCCAAAAAACTCCACCTCGGGCACAGCAGAGATACAGAAGACGCTTATGGGATTGTACAATGGGGACTAAGCGTTAGAACCATCAAAACTGCCCTGCGCACTTTGTCGTCTTTTTTCTCTCCAATTCTCTCCCCACATCTTGGCTTCAGCCACGGCACGTTCTCTATCAAGATCCCTGTTGTTTAACATCCTTGCAGTTTCACGTGGGGAGTCATCTTTCTCAGATCCTTCCAAATCCCATCTGCGTCCAGATCCTCCACTTTCATCATTTTTCAATATTCTTCCACCTTTATCATCCCTGTTCCTTTTATCATCACCAGCTCCCCTATGGTCATATGCCTGGTTGGCTAGAAAAGAAAGGGCTGTCACCACATCCCCAATGAGTGGACGTGCTGCAGCCTGTTCTTGAATGCACATTGATGCCACAGCTAGAGCTTGGTAAAGACCCCGCATGGGATACCGTCCCTGCATCTGTGGATCTGCTAACTTTGGAAACTTCCTGCGGTCATTGAACAGTGGACGTGCCTGCTCAAACAAATAAAACTACCATTACCACCCCCCATAGTTATGTATGCATAAATTAATGCATGCCAAACTAATAAAGACAAGCAAAGCTTAGAGGGCTACCCATGTGACAAGGTTTTGTTCTCCATGGGGTCGAGTGCTGTCAATGGCTTTACGGCCAGTAATCAGCTCCAAGAAGACTACCCCAAAACTATATACATCAGACTTCACAGTCAGTTGTCCAGTCATAGCATATTCTGGGGCACAGTAACCATAAGTTCCCATGACACGGGTGGAAACGTGTGATTTGTCACCAACTGGACCGAGCTTTGCAAGACCAAAGTCTGAAAGCTTTGGATGATAACCTTCATCAAGTAATATATTAGACGATTTGAAGTCTCTATAAATGACAGGAGGATTTGCTTTGTCGTGAAGGTATTCCAATCCTTTTGCTGCCCCAGCAGCTATTTTCATCCTGGTGTTCCAATCTAATGGTTCCTTGTCCGGGGGAAGATCTGCACTCCAGTTCATAAATAATGATTAAACATTAGTTATTATCAGCATAACTGCATTATGTTTAAGGTAATAATGTATTTCCACTCTACCCAAAGTTTAGAGATGCTAGTATTATAGGAAGACAAACATGATAACAAGGAAAATTTTTCCAGCAGACAATAGCATGGTCACAATATGTATTGCATTCCTTTTCCAAAACTTGCATTAACATGGAAAGCTGATCCAAACACTAAGTTGATTAGGTTTATTACAAAAGCTTTTAGATTTGAACAGCCACTACATAGCATATATATGCATCATGAATGAAAAATAAACTTCACAGGGTGACAACTTTATTCTTTTCTGTGTCTCTCTTTAAGGAGCCAAAGCAGCAGCACCTTGAATGGGTGAAAGAGGCTTTGCTCCATCCTTCTGGATAAATTTATGGTGTGGAGGTTTCACTAGTCATGACTCATTAGACACAAAATCTTCTATTCTTTAATATCTCTTCTAGCAATTTGAAGACCATAATGAATACACAATGGTTACCTGCCCTTTATATTATTTTCTTTCAACCAAGAAATCCAGTTAATGTGTAGGTTCCAGATCCTACATTGTCAATGGGCTGTTACACCCACTGTACATTACACGTAAAAGAGGGCAAAACCCGAAAAAAATGGGCACAGCAGCTAATAAATAGGAAGAAGCTGATAGGTTCTGTTATTTTGACATGCTTAAACAAGGTTATCAAATTGTGAATCACACAGCTAATTTTTTAATTGCAAATCATAATTTGTATTGAATTGTAAGATTTAGAGACAATGAAAAATTACTTCAATATATCATAGAAATTATATAGTGTTCTTATAAAGCATAATTATTAGTTATATCTGAATTTGTGAAGCCTTTATAAAAGAATGGAAGCAGAGCAATTAAATAGCTAATTAGATTGCATGCCTTGAATGAGTGAGTGACTTAAATAATAATATCTTTTAGGATTTCCTATTCTAGGATTATCTACTTATCTTAATTGCTTATTTTAGATAAGACTTAGGTTGCCTCTTCTATAAAAAAGAGAGTAATTCCACTATTGAACAACAAGAACAATTTGGGAATTTGAAATATTAGAGATTTGTTGATCTCTCGAAACACCAACGGCATGGTAGAATCCCTGCAGGTTCTACCTAACTGGTATCAAAGCCTTCCACCATGTCTTTCAGCTACAAACAAGCAGTGAGGTAGTGACACCAACACTGCAGTGTTTGCCGGGGAATAGTTTAAGGGCTAATCAAAAGCCAGCCTGCATGGGCATTGGGGCTGCAGATTGTGGTGGGATGTTAGGGTCTAATTGCAAGGTATGGGACTTGAGTCTCACACTGGAAGTATGGGATTAAGCTTTGGGCTCTCCAACTACAACAACTAGCTTTTGTGGTATGGTTCTCCCCAGGTTCTTATCATGTGTCTCCTTTCAAATTTTATTCACATCCTCTGTACATCTCTTGTAAAACTAATTGGAAATTAAGAAGCCTAAAACAACTAATGTAGTATCTTCAATGCAGAAATTCCTATAATGGCTTCCAGGCCAAATTTGAACTCTGAAAAAAATATTAATCAGAACGGTCAGGCCCTGCTCAAATATAATAATTCAAATTAAAATATGAATTTACCTCATAATTTTAACAAGTTTAGCACCCTAGGTTTAACTCAGCTTGAAAAATATCTCTCTCTTTACATTTTAAAGTTTTATTTAACATAAATTTTGGTTTTATTTTTAGATGGAACCATGGAAGAATTATTAGGCCCTCCTACTTCTCTTCAGACGGAACTGATATTTAGTTTTCTCAATCAAAAAGCCTGGCTCCAAAACCACAAGAAATAAAGTAAATTTTAATTTTACATAGACCTCCTACTTCACTTGAAAAATCAGATGGAAAAAATCAAGGGACAGAGAGAGAGAGAGAGAGAGCAACAGAATATGAAACAACAAAAGCTACCAAGTTATATTAAGGCTTAAAAGTACAATTCAATTTTATTTTATAGCAGGCTCTTAAACTGCTGCAGCATTTGCCATTAATAAGCACAGATTAATGAGAAAAAACACAAGAAATGATCTCGATCAGTGCTGCAGATGATTTATTGAGCAAGCTGCTTGCTCAAATCAAGATCGGACCACCCAGTTGTCCAGAATTGTATAGCTTCCTTGTGACAGAAGAAACTTTCACAACAGTGAAATGGCAAAATCAAGAATTCTTAACGGCTATAATCGTATACTTTATAGAGGCAAAACATGGAAAATAATAACCAGAAGCACATAACTTGATAAGCATAGCTGCATAGGTGTTTGGTATTCCCCTTAAAGGGCAAAACCCTACAGACAATTCTTTATCACCATAATAAACTCAAGACAAAATATTGTGGAATAGTTAAAATCACCAAAAGGTAAATTTTCTTATTAAGTAGATATGCAAGAAAAACAAACAACTTAGACTGTGGAGAACAAATGCAGAAAAACTTATCCCAGGTTACACCTTGCAAGAACAGACCACTCATTGACGAGAAATGAGATTCTAAAATAGAAAGTCTAATATGTCCGAGAATACTACAGGATTTAATTTTAAAGAAGTAAATTATAAGTATATATGGTGGTAATTTAAAGTATAGGATAATTTAAAATGAGATGTTAGATGGTGTAAAATGGAAGCATAAGTGAAAGTGTTTGGTAAAGCATGAGTTAATATAATCGGTGCATAAAGAGAGTTAAACTAAGAGGCATACATACCAAGAAGGTGGTCCTCCAATGATCCAAAAGGCATAAATTCATAAACTAAGAGGCGTTGGTCCCCATCGGCACAGTATCCAATGAGATTGACGAGATTAGGGTGGTGTAGAAGACTGAGCATGAGAACCTCGACGAGGAATTCCCGATTACCCTGAAGACCGTCTCTGTCTAACTGTTTAACAGCCACAACCTGGCCGGTGGTTTCAAGGCGGCCCTTGTAGACCCTTCCAAAACCACCTTCACCCAAAAAGGATTGGGGCATGAAGTTTTTCGTAGCGGCTGCAAGCTCACGGAAACTGAATGTTTGAGCCGCAATTTGGACAGCAGCGGACTCTCCATTACCATTACTTGTTGTTGAGCGTAGCTGGTCTGTTCCTCCTGCTGCTAACAAACAACAACTTAGAATCATCCGGGATCTGGTTTCAATCTCATGTCGTCAGATCAGATCAATAATTTAATTAAAAAGAACTAACCAGAGGCAGAGGCAGAGGGAGGCAGTCTGGAAATACGAGAAGGAACAGGGGGCTTAAGATCATGTTCATGTTCATGTTCATGTTCATGCTGGTGGTTTTCCTGCTGAGGATTGGGATTCAGCTTCTCGTCCTCCCGCGAATCGAAGCACGAAAAACAACCCATTCCACTTTCCTCCTTGATCTACGCAATCAATCAAAGCCTCATCTTCCAATCCTAAAACAGAAATCTATTATAAAGAGAGGTTGCTAATTGCTATGGTTTTGCGCGTACAACAGAATACTACTGTACAGGTTAAGGTTAGTGTTCCCACTTGAGCGAGCTTTCACACACTTGGACCTGACCTGCGACTGGGACTTAGAGCGGACAGCATGTCCGAAACAACGAGGGGGTTTCGGAGTGGATCCCAATCTACATTTTCATTTTCTCTACTACTACTTTCAGTTTTTTTTTTTTTTTTTTTTTTATACACCTAAATACTACAGTATATCATAAATATTTATTTTATAATAATTATTCTTTTAAACTAGTCTATGCAATATTAGTCTTTTTAAAATTATTCTTTAAACTAGTCTGTCTGTCTCTGTAATATTTCAATAGATTTAATTTATTTGTTGATTTTTACAGACATTAATCAATTATATATTGTGGTTTTTGGTTTGTGAAAAACGGATTAAAATTATTATTGATTGAATGATACTTTAAATCTGTTAATAATGTTATTTAATCATCGGCTTTGGACATGTAATATTGATCTGTAAACAACTAGGCATGTAATGCGTTTACCAAAAAAAACTAGGCATGTAGTGAAAAGTCCTCCAAGTTAAAAATATGTTTTTAGCTTTTTTTTATATTTTAATTTTGATGAATTTGATCTTAAATTTTAGAAACAATAGATATTTTTGTCCCTTCTTACAAATACTTTTCATAGAGAAGGAATGAAAATCATTATTTTTATAAATGTTTGGGATCAAATTAATTAAAGTTGAATTTGATAGACTAAAACATAGTTTTATCGAAAATACAATGATTAAAAACATAATTTACATTAGAGTTAATATATTTTATAAATACTTGTTCTATGACTTATCACATTTGATAGTTGAGTTTCAAGAGAATGATTAGGTAAAAGAAGATTTAACTCTTCCATGTTAACATTTTCAAGTTTTGCTTTGCAATGGTGTCGATGATCAAGATTATTACAACAACAAACCCACTCTAATCTATTATCATCAACATTTCTTGGATCGTTAGTTTAGTATAAAAAATATTAAATAATAACTTCATTTGCAATCAAATTAGAATCCTAAAAGGCCAAGAAAAATAATGAACATGCTCCTAATAAATTATGAAACACGTATTTAAAAATTGGTACCTTGAACTTCATAAACATGCCACAAAATTTCTAAAAAAAAAACATAAATGGATGGAAAATATTAAATGCGTGTTCTTTAAGCAGTCAAAACATACTTAGCAGGTATATGTGCTTATATATCATTAGCTTTTAAACATCGATCTACGACATCTGCATGTTAGCCTTTTTGTTTTTTAGCAAGGAAAAACAATTACACGAATACAAGGATTAAACAGCATCAAAAACCACATACCGTATTGCTAACCTTCTTCGTTATGCAAAAGTAAGAGAGATAAATATGATATCCAGTTTTATCTTTATATATGTAAAAAGATCATTTTTAGATTTAAACTTATAATCAACAAGTCACAAAAATATAATTTTAGAATTCGTCCTCTTAGAAATAATAATATAATAAAGAAATAATAATAAGGAAAAAAATATGTTATATAGTTAACAAATTGGTAAACCGATAAAAAGGTAAAAATATAAATATCATAATTTTATTATCTATTTTTACTAAAATGAAAGGATGTGAATTATTTTAAAGTTTTAGGACCTAAGTATGAAGATGGAAAACTGCTTGAGAGTTCTATCTGTTGGTGGTAGAAATAAAACATGTATAGTAGCATTGTTCCCCATAGTTGTGAATAGTGCTTTGTATTTTGTTAAACAATTTTAAGTAATGGGAGGGTGGACCTTAAGCTTTGAACAAAAACATATATAATTTAATTGTGTAGGCTAACCACATTCAGTAAAAGTAAAAGTAAAAATATAGAAGGGTAAAAACTAAAAGTAAGAATATGGCATTAATTAAGACATGTATACATTGGTCACAAAGAACAAAATGTCTTTCTATTTGGGTTAGCGGTTAAGACACCGTAAGGCACCTCTACAAAAATAGATGAAAAGTAAAATAAAAAATAGAAAAAAAAATACATCAAGGTAGATTAGATGGGCAAATTAAGAAGATCAAAGTAGCATCCCAATTAACAATGGAGATAGGATACACCTTTGCCATTTCATTTTTCAATTCGATCCTTAGATTAAGATTTGGATATGGAGAGGTGAGCAATGAAATGAAAGAAAAATGAAAAAGGAATTGCTTTGTTTGTACATATCTCACCTCAAATGTGATGTTTCTCTTGAGTCTGTCGCCCAAACCCCATATTCGATTGAGAGTATAAACAAAAATTAAAGAAAAAAAGGGATGGACATATCATCAAGAAACAATGATGTTGGGATAAGGGAAGGGGAAAAGGAGGAGGTGTTGCAAGTTGTGGAGGATGTTAATGCTTTTCTCCGTAGTGGTGGGGAACATGTTCCTGATTGTGTTCATGTGTTGCCCAAATTGTTAGAGCGTATGGTGGATAAATACAAAAGTGGGAGAAACAAATTTGGGGAAGAGCCAGAAGATGATAATTCCTTCCTAAATGTTGTGGATCACATCTTCAAGCTTTCCACATGCGGTACATGTAACATTGCCTTGGACCAAACTAGTTCTGTCCTAGAAAAAGCAATGTCCCGGTTAGAGAAAGACCTTTGTTCTCTTTTAGAGGACCCCAAACAAAAAGCACCAAAGAAATCATTCTCTTTTAGTTCTCGTTCTAATTTGTCTGCCATTCCCACTGAGTCCCCTCCTCTGGAACAGGATCAAGATAGCCAAGAGTTCCCTTTTAATTTCTCTACAAAAAAAATCTCCATTTTGAACAAGATCAGCACTACCATGATTGCAGCTGGTTACCAAATCGAATGTTGCATGGCTTTTGCCAATTTTAGGCGAAGTGCTTTTAAAACTGAATTGCAAAGATTTGGGTATAGGAACATGAAAATGGAAGATGTGTACAAAATGCCATGGGAATCGCTCGAAGGAGAAATTGCAACATGGAACCAAGTGGTTTGGCATTGCACCACTGTGCTTTTCAACGTTGAACAAAGGTTTTATGACTCTATCTTCCCTAATCAACCCTCTATATCTCAAAAATTATTTTGTGATCTTGCACGAAACGTCATCTTTCATTTACTTAACTTTGCACAAGGTGTAGTTTTAACGAAATGGTCAGCAGAGAAACTGTTCAAATTCTTAGATATGTACGAGACTTTAAGGGAATACATTGTTGGGGGTTCTTATTTGGAGCCATGTGCGAAAGAGCTAGCGTATGAGACAACCACTACAAAGGACATGATAATAGAGGCTATTGTGGCCATGTTTTGTGATTTGAAAAACTCCATCAAGAATGATAATGAAAGGATTCCTGTCCCTAACGGTGCGATTCATCCCTTAACTCGTTATGTTATGAATTATCTTAAATATGCATGTGAGTACAAAGATACCTTGGAGCAAGTATTCGAGCAAGGTCAAGGTGTCGACATTGAAGGGATTGAAATTCAAAATCACAAATCCGTCCATGAAGAAGTGGAAGATGTAGGGATGCCCAAGAATTCACCTTTTGCACGTCAATTGATGACCATCATGGACCTTTTGGATGCAAATGTAGAAAGGAAATCAAAGTTGTATAGGGATCTTGCTTTGCACTATTTTTTTCTAATGAACAATGGGAGATACATAGTGCAAAAGGTCAAAGGGTGTGTAGAGCTTCATGAATTGATGGGTGACAATTGGTGTAGGAGGAGACAATCGGGGTTGAGGTTGTACCATAAGTGTTATCAGAGAGAAACTTGGAGTAAGGTATTGCAGTGCATTAAGCCAGAGGGTTTGCAGGTGACTAAGAACAAGGTGTCCAAACAACTTGTGAAAGAAAGGTTTAAGTGCTTCAATGCCATGTTTGAAGAGATACACAAAACTCAGTGTACTTGGATGGTGAGTGATGAACAACTCCAGTCTGAACTCAGGGTTTCAATATCAGCTCTGGTAATCCCGGCATACCGCTCCTTTGTTGGAAGATTCAAACAACATTTAGAATCAACTAGACATATTGACAAGTATATCAAGTATCATTCCGAGGACATTGAACTTTTAATTGATGATTTGTTTGGTGGTAATGTTGCGTCCATAGCCAGAAGAAGGACATGAATGTACTATATTAATTAATTTGTGTTGTAATTCTTTCTTTCTTATAGTTAATTTACATATCTTTATTTTACATTCAAAATATATAATTTTTTAAATGTAAATAATGTGAAACATGTAGTTAAAAATGCATATTCTTATTTAGTTTCAATCCATCTACTAGTGATAAAAATGAATGCATATTCTTACTTGGTTTCAATCCATCATTTACAAGTGATAAAAATGATTGTACACTCATGTTAAATGATTATCACAAATAATTGTTAAATATTATATTGATTGATTATAAATATTTATTACATCTTTAGCTTTTCCTATAAATGAAATTTATTAGAACAAGTTACTAAACAAAACAAAGGTGAATATTTCAAATTTAATTTTAAAATTATATATTATAAAACTTTATTATGTTTATTATTAATATTTAAGTAAATACATCATCAATGGTACATAACATGCATTTTTCCTAAATGATATTTTATAATTAAAAATTACTTTGATTAGTTTAGAAATTTAGTTTGGTTTAATAGAAATGAACATGTATCAGTATCTCGTAAGAGAACAACTAATATGATATAAAATCAGCATCAACTTGAGAGAGAGAGAGAGAGAAGAGGATGATGGAGAGAGAGGAAGAGAAAGAGGTGGTTGGTGTGACTGTGCTGCACGGTGGTATGATCATAACGATGGACGAGGAGCAGCGAGTGTATAGGGACGGGGGCATCGTGGTTGAACATGATAAAATCAAAGCAATCGGACAATCTGCTGATATCCTTGCGGAGTTTTCTGATGTCGCCGACAGCATTGTTGATCTGACAGGACATATCTTACTCCCAGGATTTATTAACACCCACGTTCATAGCTCCCAACAAATGGCGAGAGGCATAGCGGACGATGTGGATTTAATGACCTGGCTGCATGAGCGCATCTGGCCTTACGAGTCGAACATGAGCGAGCAGGATTCGTACCTCTCTACTTTGCTTTGTGGGATTGAACTCATTCACTCCGGTGTAACCTGTTTTGCGGAAGCTGGGGGACAACATGTTTCTGGGATGGCTAGAGCAGTTGACTTACTGGGTTTGCGAGCTTGTTTGACCCAATCAACCATGGACTCTGGCCACGGTTTGCCCCCATCCTGGGCCACTCGAACCACTCACCAATGCATTCAGGTCTCTCTCTCTCCCCCCCAATCCAATTCATTCATTTCTTTTCACTAACTTTCTTCTGCCCTGCATCTTCAGTCCCAAAAGGACAATTATCACAAGTACCACAATACAGCCCAAGGCCGCATCAGAATCTGGTTCGGGATTAGGCAAATCATGAACTCTACTCCTGGCTTGCTTATTCAAACAAGAGATGCCGCAACACAACTCAATACTGGAATCCATATGGTATGGTACCCCCATGTTCTATCACACTTTTTAACTTCTCCTCACATTGTGGACTGTGGTGATTGAATTTGCAATCATTTTAGCATGTTGCAGAGATACCTCATGAGAACCAACTAGTTATGGATGTTCACAAAATAGATCACGGAACTGTTACATACTTAGACAAGATAAATTTCCTTCAAAACAATCTGTTAGCAGCTCACTCAGTTTGGATCGATAATAATGAGGTAATATATTTTCTTTTTTGCCACTACCCTTTCAACAGAACCTAATCCATTATTGTCTATATGCAATCAAACAAACTAGACGCTCTTCTCAATATTTTTTTCCCAGTATATGGATTTTGGATCGAAACCAAAACCATGTATCTAAAATCTGAGTCCTTTATACTTGGACCAACACATGTTTTCAACCTCTGAAGCATTATCCTTTTTTACTGTGGCGTACTTTTTGTTTTCCCTGAAGCTGCTGCACCATGCTATTGAATTTGTGATTTTGACTCATCTGATATTTAAATGTTAGTCAATACCTTAGCTTTAAATAGCATAAGAAAAAAATTAATTTTATTTGGTTGGATTATCCTTTTCTGAAATAGTCAAGATATGATTGTCACTGTTAATATCAAGGGTAATGTAAAAAAAATCATTGATTTCTTAAGGAAACCAATCAAATGGAACCAATTTAAGACTCTGAGTAAAGAACTGAGAGTACTTTGGCAGAGGAAGGAAAGGAAAGTAAGATTAGGGAAAGGCTTACCCCATGCAAGGTTAAAGAACATCACCAACCCTAATGAGGATTTCTGGTAGAGCTACATATCACCTACCAAATACCAATAATATATCCGGGATTGAAATCACCCATACCATCTTCTGCTTCTTACCCTTTATTCCTTCAATGGAAAAATGTCACGCCATAAAACATATTTTCTCTTCTAGTTGTTAGGTTTTTATTCGAGTTATTTTTCAATTGGCAAGACAAAAGAGATAGAGAAACATGTGATATGGTCCACATGTAGAGGAATCTGGAATCGAACTAATTTTTCCTAGGCTATGTTTAAAAACTTTATTGGAATGATAAGGAATCCATGAGTTAGTGTGATGAACAGTAATTATTGCTGCATAACATTTTTTCAGATATCTCTTCTCTCAGGAGCTGGGGTTAAAGTGTCTCACTGTCCTGCTGCTGCAATGCGAATGCTTGGATTTGCACCTGTAAGGGAGATGCTTGATGCTGGCATCTGTGTCTCCCTGGGAACAGATGGGGCCCCATCAAACAATCGCATGAGCATCGGTTCATCTTAACTCTAAACTTTGAATTCTTTCTTATTTGTTTTTTTTATTTATAATTTCACTAAATTCAGTAATTCCACATTAGTATTTACTATTTAGTTAGCTCATCACTCGTAGTCATGTATGCAAATTTGGTTTGTTGTGTGAAGAATTTTTATTTTCAATATAGTATTAAATAGAACACGGAAACAACCTACCCGCCCAAGGTGGGATAGGTCATAGCTTCATATAAGACTGTACATCAAACCCTCACCAGACCGTAAAGTTGTGGGAGTCTCTTGCTCGGATGGAGAATACTGGGCAGTACACATTTTATAAAATACCAAGTACATTTTACTGGGTGGAAATTTTCATTAATAAATCATATTTGCAGTTGACGAAATGTACCTAGCTTCTCTAATTAACAAAGGACGGGGAGTTTATTCTAATGGAACTACAGATCCAACTGCATTGCCTGCTGAAACTATTCTTAGGATGGTTACTGTTAATGGTGCAAAGTCAGTATTATGGGATGATGAACTAGGTTCTCTTGAGGTTGGGAAAAAGGTTGGTATCGGTTCTCATTATTTGCGTTTCTCTTTCTCTTCTCATTGTAACTATTAGGGTTTCTCTTCCCCTGTTTACTGGGACTAAATATGAGATTACTCTCTGTTAAACACAGTATATACTATAGATATTGAATTCAAAGTCGAGAAATGTGGTGTGTGGACAATTCATCATAATTGATCCTTGCTATATTTTATTGCACATAAAGCACAATTGAAACATGAAAAACTTTGTATCTGTTGATAGTTACGATGTTTTATTTTGTGAACTCTAGCGAACAATGAAAATAAATAGGAAAATTTTCAACATCATATGGACCTATGGTGAAAAATTCATCAAAACGTAAGGAAAGAAAAAAAAAAAAAAAAACTTGCGTAAAACCTATTGCATTCAATTAAATGTGGCCAATTCTTTGCTGGCTTCCCCGGTCAATACTTATGCAATATCTTTCTTTCTTTAATATGTTTCATGACCAAATCTTCTGTTGATGATAACGTAGCATTTTTTTGCTATTTCTTTGCTGGCAACAGAAGCTGACGATGTTTGTACTTGTCATTTAATAGGCTGACATTGTTGTAGTGGATCCTTCGTCTTGGTCTATGGTTCCTGTTCATGACTGGTACGAACTCATTACCTAATTGGTACTTTTGGTTAATTATACAGACCTTTTTAATGACTTGTTTTTGAATAAAATGAGTATGATCTAGTTGTGTGAGTATGAAATTATATGACGATTATGTTTTACAATGCTTTTATAAAACAATTTTGAGGCTTTGTAGCGGAAGTTCCTTTCTATTGCAATCCTGGTTGGCTGCATTCAGCTCTCTTTTACCATCACGCCATCCAAAGACTCTTTCGAGTTGATACATTTGCTGTCTAAACACTATGCAGCATTTCTAGCTTAGTGTATTGTATGCGATCAGAAAATGTGGTTTCCGTCATGTGCAATGGCTTATGGATCATGAAGAACAAGAAGATTATATATGTGGACGAGGTATTTTATTGAAGCATTTTTCTTATGTAGGATGTGAACCAATTCTATATTAGATAGAGACTCCACTCCATCCTATAATTAGCAGCTTGATGAACTTGGTTTATTATTTGAATAAAGAATGAAATAGGGGGAAAAGAAAAAAAAAAAGAAAAAAATTTAGAAGGATCCAATTTATTTGGATGAGTGAAAAATAGATAAAAAAAAAATATAAGAATAATTTATTCTAAAAAATTTAAATTTGTTACTCTATTTTTTAGCATATTTTTTATCTTTTATTTTTATGTTCTAAAAAGTTATTTAATTCTTTAAAAAACTATAATATAAATAAAGGCTTCCTCGATGCCCAACTGTCATGCCTCGAGAGGAGTATTTTATGTTGTGGGTTTCACAAGAAAAGATCATTCATCTTTATTTTCTTTCCATTTCCTGTATTTTCTTCTCCTTTGATTCACACATCCAAACATAGTACAATTGAGTTGAGCTAGAGTCAAACATTATTCAATTGATGTGTGTGTGAATTATGTGACAGGAAAAAGTTATTTTGAAGGTGAATCAGGCTTCAGTCGAACTTCTGAAGAGGGCAGGCATAAAACTACAAACCAGAATGAACATAATTTAACAGCTACTTATCAGTATATTGTCTATGATAAGCGCTTGTATCCATTGAACTTGTTTCCGAGAGGCGTCAACTGTTTGATGCTATGCGTATGACGGTGCAATAATGATCTGGCGATTGGATCTTTGAATATTATTTAGCTTTTCAATTATCTTTTTTTCTTCTTCTATTGGTTCTCAATATCTCAATATGACGATCAAAATAAACATAAAATCTTAATAATTGCATTAATTAGTTCTTTTAACTCTCATTTGTTAAAGAGGAAAACAACGTTTTAAATATTTTCTAGAAAGATGATTTGTGTGGAGGTGGTAAAATGACTTTATTTTTTTGAATTGATTATAAATAAAAAATGTATTTCTAAGTATATAAATATGATTATAAATTTTATAAATATTTATCGTTCATAAAAAAAAACTCATCTTGTTTTTGGCAGATTTTTAAAATGTATCCCATTTCTCTTTAATTACCAGAAAAATATTTCCAATGAAGGCTGAGTTACTACAATAGGGATGACTGATACTTGTTGCTAGAATTTTCTTGGAGATTTTCGAAAGAGAATTATTATTTTTATACTAGTAAGTATATTATTTTACATCATTTAATATGCAAAGTTCAAATTATTTTAAATATTTTTTTTTTTGCAATGAATGGAAAACTCAATGATTAAATTTTATTTAATTTAACTTCAATTTATAGATATAAGACAATTTTTACTTTGAAAACTTTTATGACTAAGCTTTGAAATATCTTTTTAATTTTTTAATCTTATTTTAATCATTAGACCTTTCATCCATTAAAAAAAGTATTTAAAATAATTGGATATTTACATAATCATGTCGATCTATTAGTTAATTTATCTTATTAAATAATGAATACTTTCAACTGTTAGCATATAAACTTTGAGTCTAGTCTTGTAAATTTTCAGTTTGAGTCTTAACTTGTAAATTTTCAGCTAGTAAGGTTTCAGCCAACTTAACCGCTACTACTAATAAATTACTTTTAGCGGTGGAGTGATTTTTAATTTTGAAGACATCGGATTAGATATTTTTATTTTGAAGGGATATGATGGTAATTTCAGATGTGGCAGAGTTGAGTTTGAGATAATATATCAATCCTCTCGGAGTGGCATAGTGAATCCATGACCGTGACCATGGCGGCTACATTTACAACTACAACTGCAACACTGAGACTGGTAATTAGTTTTTGTTGAAATGAATGTTGTTATTATTAATGATAGGATTCATTTGTGTGTGTGTTGTGTTGGCAGTCAAATGTTGGAGAGAGTAGAGGTTTGCAGCTGCATAAGTGTAACCCTAATCCCAATAAGCTGAAGGTTATCGGGGGGTTTGGAGGTTGTTCTGGAGTGGCAGTGAGTGTGAGAGAAAGACAAGGAAATGGAAGGGTTAGGGTTAGGGTTCGGGCGAGTTCTTCGACGGACGAGGCAGTGAGTGCGCAGTCAAAAGTGACTCAGAAAGTATACTTTGACGTCAGTATTGGAAATCCAGTTGGGAAGCTTGTGGGACGGATTGTTATTGGACTGTACGGCGACGATGTCCCCCAAACGGCCGAGAACTTCCGTGCCCTTTGTACTGGAGAGAAGGGCTTTGGCTATAAGGGCTCCACCTTCCATCGTGTCATCAAGGATTTCATGATTCAAGGAGGAGACTTTGACAAAGGAAATGTATGTTGTTTGCTTTATGCTTTCTCATCCTCCCCATTCTCCATTCTAACAAAAATCATTTCCTTCCTTGCAGGGAACTGGAGGCAAAAGTATATATGGTCGTACTTTCAAAGATGAGAATTTCAATTGTCAGTCACTTAATTTCAATTTCAGTTTCAATACTACACTTTGATAAATTATGCTGATATTTACAATACAATATCTCTAGTGTCTCACACTGGACCGGGTGTTGTTAGCATGGCAAATGCAGGACCCAACACCAATGGGAGTCAGTTTTTCATATGCACTGTCAAGGTAGGTTTATTCCTCTTCTTCATAACAGCATGCCACACAAGAGGATTAAATGAGAAATATGCTTTATTTCTAACTTTATCATTCCTGCCTTTAAAAAACTCACATGGTTCTTGTGTATGCATGTCAAATGAGCCTGATCTTCACTGTCACCAACATTTGCCTATTTTTCTGTGCAATTTTGATAAAGATAACCAGTTTCATCTGTGAAAACCTCAAATATAGAAAATAGCAATTTTAATCAATGTTGTCAAGATCAAGATTCTGCTTAGCAAGATCGTAAAACTTAGGATCATAAGATCCTCCCAAAATGTAAAGTTATATATTTATACTAATATATATGTAAATATATACAGAGAAAATGTGGAGAGAAGAAAACCCATCAGTGATAAACATTGAAGCTAACTTAAATCTGAAATTTCATAAACATAAGTCCATAACATCCACTACTAGTCTACTAGCACTCATGCTCACAGCAGAGAGAGGGTCGAGACTTGAGAGATTCAGAAATCAGAGTGCAAGACAGACAGTGTGCTCACAGTCACAGCAAGTCTGAATGCACAGGAACAAACAAATTCAGAAATCAGAACCAAGGAATTGAGAGAGACAAGAGGGATAGACAATGATATATTCAAAGAGGGAGAGAGAATGGGGTGGGCTGCATGAGGTTTGTAGGTCTGAGAATGGGGGAGAATACACCGATTTAGGGCAAAACAAAAGGCTAAAATGCATTCAGTGAAGACCAGATCGCACAACCCAACTTGGAAAACCCAGCTCACAAGATAAAAAAAAAATGTCGCCACAATCTTGCCCTGATCACGCTGATGAGTATTCTACTCGCTATCTAGCTCGGGATCAGGTTGTAAGATTGTGACATTGATTATAAATTATAATTATAATTAAAGAACCACATGCTGTCCACAACCTAACATTTGATTAATATTTATGATGAAATGTTAAAAATTCTTAATATCTACTTGTCTAGTAAAATAAGGTTGAAATTGTTTGTATTCCTGTGTTTTGAGTCTTGACAATATAAACTTGTTTGATGAATTGGCAGACACCTTGGCTGGATCAGAGGCATGTAGTATTTGGCCAAGTTTTGGAAGGCATGGATATTGTTAGGTTGATCGAATCACAGGAGACAGATAGGGGTGACCGTCCTAGAAAGAAGGTGACCATCAGTGAATGTGGTGAGCTTCCAATTGCTTGAGGTGGTTCTTGTTGTGTAATTATTCCTTCTATTAACTTGTTGAGATTCAGAAGGCGGGGAAGAAGAAACTTATGCTTTCTTAAATTTTTGTTTGACTATTCTTAAAATATGTTCAGTAACTCCTTATTTTCATACTGAACCTACAAACTTTTAGCAGCCACATGTATTCTGGTAGACCTATAATTTGAGTTGTCGTCGGGTTGGAAAATTTAATACCCCATTTGAATGGTATCTCCTTAAGCCAAAGTGCCGTCTCCATGGGGAATTGGATGGCTAGAGAATTATTGGAGTCTTCTACAAGATGCATGATCAAATGTGGAATTCATTTAATTGAATTTGGAAAGAATGCACTTCTTTAAATGCTTCTCGTGATGCTTTAGCAGGCCATCAATAGAACGTGTAATAATTTAGATGAGAAATGTTAATTTTTTTTTATTCTACTGAAGAATGTTAGGAAAACATTTTCTATTACATTTTTAATAATTTTTCTTATAACTATGAAATTAATTAAAAATTATGAAATTATGTGAGGTTCGTGATTCTTTAGCAGGCTATAAATAGAACACGTAATTTAAATGAAAAATGTTAAAAATGCATATTTTAATATATTCTTGAGAAATGTTAGGAGAATATTTTCTAAAATTTTAAACTTATCTTTTTAACATGTTTCTTTATTATACTCTTAATATTTATGAAATTATATGTGAGATTACTAAATGAAGGGAGACTTGCTTGACATTGTAAGTTTTAATAAATTTTAATCCATGTTATGTTATAGAAACTGTTAGTATTTGTGTCATGTATTCTTTTTAACACATTTATTATTAAATAAAATTTATACGAGTATTCCCTAAAATAAACTATACGAGTATTGCTAAATAGTGAGTTTTACTTCTTTTTTTTTAGAGTTTTAGTTTGTTTGATGATTTATGTTTATTATTTTGTAGAATATACCTTAACTTTATCAAATAGTAAAAAGTGTATTATAATAAAACTAGTTGACAATATTCCTCTCGTCTAATAACTAATGAATCTAAAGACAAAGGATTTTTTTTCTCAAGCTTCCCATGATAATATATGTTATGAGTATGAATTTGAGGCTATTGGTACATGACTACATGTATACAACAGAATAGAATATAAACAAGTTATTTGTGAATTTTTTAATTCATTTTATTAGTTATTGGATTAAGTTAGTTTGTTTAGTTAAACAAGAATAAAATACAGGTGTGTTTAATATATTCTTAAGGTAGAATTCCATCTAAGTAATAAAATAAGAAGGAATGCTTACAACATTCTCTAACATTTTCTTTGTTAGAATTTATTAAAAATTATAAATTTTAGTAGATCTCATATTTAGGAAAAAAAAGTGATAAATAATGAAATTTGTAATTTTAAATAAATTTCAACTAAAAGTAAAGTATTTGAAAGAGAGTGTTAAATGTTATAATTCCTTTGAGTAAATCGCAACTTTAGAACAACATCTCTGCGTAGTGTCATAAAACCTAATTTCCTATGTCCAACTGCTAGGATGAACGTGACAGATCAAGAAAAAAAAATGAATTAGGGAAACTTAACAAAAATTCCAAACCAATGTTACCATCACTCGATTCTTTGTTCACCAATATCCGCACATCGATTAAAATTTCCTACATGCATAATGCATTGTGCGTTTCCTACCTGCCATAGTTCAATTCAATGATTATACTAAATCCTTATCAAGTGACATATAGATTCCAGGAAACTTGAATTCACAGCATCTCTGTATTTTGCAGTTATTTGAAATCGACGTGAAACTTCATATATTTTGCCCTTTTAAAATTGAAAGTGTTAGATAATGGATGTAATTCTTTAACTAATTTCACGGTCTAATAAACATCTTACATCTATCTTGTATTTTGGGATTATGCATTATATTCTTGTTTTATCTAGTACTCCATGCCTTTTGCAACACGTGTCCTTAATATATTTCACAAAAAGGCATTCAACTTATGAATATCTTACACTTGTAAAAAGAGTGCTCAAAAGAACAAATGAGTAATCCTCAAGCCCAATCTGACAGAGGCGCCACTGTAAATTCCAAAAAAAGATGAGAATCAAAAGATGTTCCAGCGTTCTTTTAATAGCTAACCAGTAACTAGATTCAAGGTCTGGCTAAATAATTGAATAAAATTAGTGTCACTTTTTGACGCATAGCTATTGCAGAATGCACGATTAATGGATAAGGTTTTCAAATAACCACACTAATTGTGCATAGTGCCATACAAACTAATTTCCTTATGTCCAACTACTAGTAACGTGACAGATCAAGAAGAAAAAAAAGGTGAATTAGGGAAACTTAAATTTCAAACCATGCCAATTTTGTATCTCTGTTTCTTTGGCAATTTACGTGGACTTTTCCAATATAGCGTCCAACCATTAACTCCTTATCATTGAATTGGAAACACCCAACTGCATATTTTACTCAAAACGATCATTTATTGCCACTCTTTCAACCGTCCCCTAATCACCCAGTGGATTGGCAAACCAAATTGACCATGGACCCCTCTTTTTTTTCCAGCCAAACAATAATAATAATAATAATAGGTAAGATTGAGGTATTATATACAATGTCAATATTTTTTGTCAAAAAATTGTGGCATCCTTCTATGTGGAGGCTAAAGAAAATATATCCATACTTGTTGTTGTTTACCAACCATGCAAGGAAAAATATACAAATACTAATGTCTGGTATCAAATCAATGTTCATTCATAGCCACAAGTGGGTTAACAAAATAGTTAAATCTGGACTACAAGTATCATGTTAGAAGATTAAACAAGGGGCTTTTTCATATGTTTGTTTGTGGTTGTCATTATTTCTCCACATGATATTCATATAACATGAGATCTAAGTTGGAGTAAAAATGTACAGTAGTTTGAGGCCCCGGGGTTGAGGGCATATATGTTTGTACTCACCCGCTTTCAGTAGAGTTGAATGATATGTAGACAACAAAGAATAGAATGTTACAACAGGGCACTGGCAAAATTACCACAATGCAAGTTTGGCTTTAATATTAAATTCAAGGATCAAACGGTGATGAATGTGCTCTCTATAGAGCTAGAGATATCTCCTCCTCTTGTCGGCTAAAGCCTTAAACCTTCCTATTATTAGTTTGGCAGAGGTTTTCAAACGAGATATGTTCGTACTTGGCCGTTCCTTGTTTCATTTCCCTGTCCTTCTTCTACATGCAACGTTGTGATGTATAGTGGTCATATTCATTATACATGATTTTCCTATCAAAATCATTCATACATAAATTTACAGGAAAATGAAAATTTTGTGCTTAACCACATAGGGAAGGCAAAATTATTCAAGATGGATGTGCTATGCCTAGAACCGTATAAACTTCTGGACTTCTACTCACCGACAGATACATTCATTTGGTGGATAATTTCTTATATTTAATTGTATTGTATTTAATCAGACAGAATAAATGCTCCTAACCAAGCTTCAAACTTCTTTAGTAAAATTGCACTTAGTCCCAACTCCCAAGTTCCAGTCTCATTATAAATGGCGAGATTAAACGTTTCAACAACAATCAATACTCCCTCTAGGAACTGTTCAATACACAAAAACATTTTGGAAAATGGGAAATATATATATACTCCTTCCGATCTGAAATATAAGAAGAAAAAAATAGATTCACACTAATTAATTTTTTTTAATTAATCATATTTAATTGTATCAATTTCAATTAAAAATATTTTTTTCATTGGAATTTAGTATTAAAAATAAAAATGAGACATTATTGAAACTAAATTTCAATTAAGTGAAGTGTATTTTAAAGATAATAACATTAAATGAATAAAGTTAATTTTTTTATATATTTGGAAAAAAATATTGTTTTTCTTATATTTAAAAGTAGAGGAAGTAGATGAAATAAATGCTTAATCCTAACTTGCATTGTGTAGCTAGGTTAATTGTTTATACTTTTTATTTTAAACATTGTACTAGTTAATTATAATAACACTCCCTAAAGTTTCTTAAAATTACACATAAAACTTCTCATTATACATTACATTAATCCTCTTTTCTTAATCTTAATTATTTGAAAAGCATTACACTATGTAGACTAGAGAGATTGTTATAAATGTTGAAAAAAATAAGAAATTTATGTGTGATTTCAAGAAACTTTAGAGAGTATTAGTGTAATTTACACTATATATTACTATTTTTTAATTGGGATCGTTTGTTATTCAGGATTTATTATTATTATTTTAGGTTACTTTACTCCAATATAAAATATAATTATTATCATATTGTGTATGGCAATTTTTTTAATCAATGTGTATATGTGTGTATGTACAATTTAGTGTAAACATTTGATAATTTATCTTACAGGTTTAAATATATATTTTTAATTTATGATAAGTGATTCATCATAAAATATCCTTGAGTTATGTTTTCCCATCCTTGGGTTAGAATTAATTGATACTAGATGTCAAATTTTTATATTTATAACTTTTATTAAATTTATGTAGATTATGAAATTAAGCAATATAATTGTTGGATTGAAAGTTTCTATAAAGTATGCTATGTTTATAAAGTTTTATATAAATAAAAAAATTAATTGATAGTTCATTGTACTGTTTTTTTTTTGTTACAAATAAGATTTTTTTAGAATATAAGTAAATGTTTATCCCTAGATAACATATCAATAAATGTCGCAAACTTGTAAAATTTAATTTACATGCCCAATTGGGTGGAATTAAATGACTCAACAATTAGATTGATTAATTTTATTTGATCTATAAAAAATTACTCCCTCCATTTTTTTTAATTTTTCAATTAGATTAAATGTCTAAAAACATGTAAAAATTAATTTAAATGTCCAAATGGGTGACGTTAAATAATTCAACAATTAAATTGATTGATTTTATATTCAATCTATAAAAAATTACTCCCTCCATTCCTTTTTAATTGTCGAATTTTTAGAGAATTTTTGTTCTTATTTATTTGTAGTTTGCAAAGTTCAAAATTATACTAATTACTTCATTATCAATTATGCATTTTTTTTATCTTTAATTAATTTACACATGTATTTTATTGTGGAATGGAAAGAAAAATGGTGAAATAGGAAACTCTACAATTATTTTATTAAAATATAAAAATTATACCATTTCTGGATTTCTATAAAACAATCTTAAAAGAAAAATAAAAAGTAACGGATTTATTAT